>APFE030160034.1:17500-19198 GCA_000404065.3 Pinus taeda
CTTGGGGGTGCATAGATATGACAACTAATGATTTGGGTTACTAGATTTTGACTAGTGTTACAAGATCTGATACTCACATTGGAAAAGGCAAACTTTAGCTCAAATAACTCATTAAAAATAAAGGAAAAACCTTGAATTTAACAACATCACAAATTATCAGCATGTGATAACCATAATGAAAATTATTGTGACAAAAGGGAATGATAATAGGTTATATGAGGGAGTAGAAAAGGGAAAACTCACACTTCTGATGGTAGTAAAGGCCTCAAAATGAAGGCCCAATTTCTCCCCCACACCTGAGACTTTGAAATTCCTTATGCAATCTTGTGTCAATATCCAAAGCTAGATCCAAGAAGGTCCCTCAAAAAGGATGAAAACTATGTTCCCAGTACCTCCCCTAATTATCATAATACAAGGGTATATTTCACATATCTCATCTTACTTGTCTCTTTAATCTAGTTTATTACATTTATAATATTTTTAAAGTTTTAATTTAAAATTTAGATCTATGGGTTATAAAAAACTACACATAATAAGTAAAAAAACTAACCAATTCATAATAAAACAAAGCCATTGTATAGTGGGAACCCACTGATGATAAGGCCCTTATTTTCTTAATGCCCTAATACCCATGTACCTATTGTGAAAAAACTCCTTATCATGTCCATATCAATCTTATATGACAATGATACATTTAAAAGAATCCATGTGGTGTTCATGGCCCTGATCATGGCCCTTTAGCTCAAGAAACTCAAGTTAGTGTCCCTCAATTTCTTCCTCGACCATGGTCTCAAACTCAATCCTAGCTCACAAAGCTTCAAATTATCCCTAGTGCACAAAACCCCATATTAATTCCCATATCACACATTAAGAATAATGATATCCTATACAAGATACGTTTTGTGGTTTGATGCTTTATTAATGTCCCTTGGTCCCTAAATACTTCATATAGAGCCTAAGGGCCTTTCCTCCCATGCCCATTAGCAAGGCCTTGAGACCCAATTTTACAATCCAAGGCATTTGAGGAGCAACCATATTCAACTTAAAGGCCATCTATCCTCATTTTCCAAACTTGCCCAATGAGAACCACCACTAGTATACATAGATAATATATATTCAATATATGTCTATTGGTATACACACTAGGTATAAGTATCAATATATATGCTAGAATATATAATAATAATATGTCAATATATATACTTATATGTGTGTGTTTTGGTATATATAATTGTCATATGTGTCGGTATATATATAAAATATAATAATAATAATATATATACCTCACATATAGATGTTGATATTGATACTAGTATGTGTACCAACATACATGTAGTAATAGTATATACATTGAATACATAATATGTTGTTATACTAGTGGTTGTCAACATTGGGTAAGCAGAATACATAGATACATTAAGACATTAATACTTTAGTTTAGGGTTGTAAAGCATCCTAACTCAGTATAGTTTAATTCTTTAATCAATATATTAATTCATCTATTAACAAAATGTTATGTGGTTGTCCCTAATATGCTAGTGGTTATCCTTACACCATGGTTATGACCCTAATACAAATCCATAACATGTCAAACCTCTAATAGTGTCCCTAGTGTCCCTATTATACTTGTAGGATAAATATTTCATTGCTTGTGTGGTGGTCCTCATTTCGGAAATTTGCCCAATGAGGATCACAATT
>APFE030160034.1:19542-63995 GCA_000404065.3 Pinus taeda
TATATAAGCCGGTATTATTATATGTTGACAAATCATAATATCAATATATCTATAGGTATATACATGGATATATTTACCTAGTATATACCTTCATAATATGTTTCTCTCATTTCCTTATGAAAGCATCACTTACACCATTTGCTAACATACAAGATATGTTCATATTGATTTCCATTCTTATTTCTTTGCACAATAAGTCTACGACAATTTTTAGATAACTTGTTTTCCCTCAAATTCCTTCTACCAAAAGCTAAATGGAATTTATAGATGGCAATTGGGTTACCTCAATGGATTCCTTAACTTGTATATATTTTAATAATTCATTTCCCTTTGTTTCGATAATCAATCTACTAAGCATTTTTTCTACCAAGAGGAACAAAAACGATGAAAAGCGGCATCCTCGCTTGCGAACCCTAAATTTCATGAAGAACCATAAAGGAGAGCCATTTACTGACACGTCAAATTTTGCAGATTCCACACACCCCATAATTGAATTAATATATTGAAGTGATAAACCTATTTAAGGAAAAACTAATATGAGAAGGAACCTTTTCACTTTGTAATGTTCCTTTGAACGATCACTTTTCATAACTATTATGGGTTGTTTTATAGTTTTAATTGAATGAATCCCCTCCTATGTTTCCCAACAACATCATGAATTTTTTTATTAAAAATAAATCCAAATTGTTCTCTTAAAATGGAAGTAGATAGTGTTTGTTTCATTTTGTTTCCAATGGTCTTCGAGAAAATATTGTAGATAACGTTGCAAAGGGATATTGTTATGAAATCATTGAAGGTGAAAGGTCATTCTTTTTTGAATTGAGTGTTATAAAATCCCCTAATATATTTCCATATCTTCTTCCTTTCCAAATCACCCTAAGAAACTTATCCTATAAGAAGTTGCAGAATCCTAAGAAGAATTCCAGAATCCAGGCATCAAGGTGTGGAATTTTGGTCATCTGAAAATTCTAGAGGATATATTTTAATTCTTCTATAACTATAACTCTGTAAATTCATTCATGTCATCATTAAAGAATATAGGAAATAATATAGCTATTATCATAATATCCCCTATATTAGTTACATCATTCTCTTTGAACAAGGATTGGAAGTGTTGTTTACTTACATGGGAAATATCCTTAAAGGATGAGACCTGTGAACCATATAGACCTATCAACTCCATAATATAGTTAAATTTCCTTATATAGAAAACATATATTTGAAAAACTTCATATTATTATCTCCTCAGAAAACCAATTTAGATGGATTTTAAATGTCCACTTAGTTTCTTGCAACTTCAGAAGGACTTTATTTTACCTTTATTATGTTTTAACCATTCATCCTCATTGTCACCAAAAATACCATTGTTATTTTGGTCAAAAAGTTCCTATGTCATTGCATCCACAACCTTCAAGTCTTCTTGGTATTATTTTGCTTCTACCTTTTCGAAAACTGTAGACACCTTCTTAACTCTAATCAAGTCGTTAGAGAATTGAAGCGTTGCAAATTCACCAATTAAAATTTATACTTTCTTCAATTGCTTAGAATTAGATGTCTAAATATTTCCTCCTAGAGCCAAGAGTTATTAAAATTAAATGGAAATGAGCCACTCTAATTCTCCACCTCAAATTAAAATAAGGTAGGTTGATGGTTATGGTTCCCATCAAAACCTAACAAATGATTTTAATTTACAAATATCCTCAAGGGTGTTCTTAGAAATAAGAAAATGATTCAATTTCTCCAAAACACCAACCTTGCTACTCTTGTAATTTCACCAAGTTGAAAAACCTTAATTGGTTCAACATCCATCAATATTAAGCCTTAAAATACATGAGTGAAATTTTTTCCTAGTGGATCTGATCTACCATCCTCACGCTAGTATTCTCTTGAATTCAGAGTCAAATTTAAGTCAATTCATACGATCAAAAACTCAAGATTCATTGATATTTTAAATTGTTCTTGAATGTAACCAAGTTTTATATGGAGCCTACAAGTTCACAAGTTTAAATAGCTCGTCTACACCCTTAGCCCTTCCTTCAACCATAATTCTAGAAATGAGATAGATAAAATTAGTAGCCTCAAATCTATCATTCTAACTAGTTACTAAACGATTAGAGAATCCTTGTGCATTCATACCACAAAAACTTTTCTCCATCAAGATAGAAAAAATAAACTCAATTCATTTAGTTTTTTCATACATTTCCTCTTGGAACATAATCACATCCAACCTATACATAGAGAGCAACATTATGAGGGATAAATTCAGTAGGAAACCCCCCTAACATGCTAATGTTAAAGGACAATGAAATCATGATGTAACAACCTTCCTAGGATTGTTCACTGTAAGTATCCCTTGTATGTTCAATTATTTGATTACCTTTAACTCCCTTTAGGCCTTCTTTTTTTTTTTGAGATATATGATTTTGTCCCCATTGGATCCAGTTTATAATGCATCAAACCTAAAGCACCCTCGATCCTTCCTTTTTCATTTTCCAAGTTATATTTCCTTCAAGAAAAATGACATAGGAGATAAACAAATTCATTATTTAATTATCCATAACTTGTGTAACATTATTGGGTGGCCACCCTTAATGCAACTCTAGAGATGCATTTGAAACCACATTAAAAAATCAAAAAATCTTCAAATTCCATTAATGAAATACCACTAGGTATAAAAACTATTTAAAACTTCCCCTCCCAAACCTCTCTTTTAGGTGATAAGGGCTCTTCATTAAAAAAAAATAGAGCTTTTGAATCCAAAGAAAGAGACCCCTTGCCTTTATATGCACCAACTGAAGTAGACTCCTTATGGGACTCCTTGTTTTTAGTTTAGAAGTCTTATCTCTACATAGAGAGAGCTAGGTTCATTTCAACCCCTTGAATGGGTGACATTCTTCCTTTTGGTTCTTCTTGATCCAATGGAGTCTAATCATTGAGGACATCTCATTTTCTAATCCACCACTTCTTCTTAGGCTATCATTAAGTTCTTCAGATGTTACTCTCCAACCACAAAGGGTCTTCCCAATGATACATTAACCAATGAAACAATTCTAGTAGTATAATAATTAAATTATTAATGATTCCCCTATAAAAAATTCAATTTATGTTGACAACCTATATTTAATATCAACTTGAATGAGAACTTTCTCCATTCATTTGTCAAAGGATTCCTAGAGATTTTCCTCAACCATAATGAAGCACCTAATTTTACCTCCAATTAGTTGTAAAATTGCTTCATTCCATAATTCTACTATTATCCCATGGAGTAGCATCCAAACATGTTGAATACTCATTAATTCACAATGGGGGTCAAACCCTAACTTCCAACTATGCAATACTGATGTGGAAGTCCCATACAACTAGTCATTTTTAACGCTTATAGTATTATCCTATGCTCTATTGAATTTTAAGGATATCCATCCCTTGACCATGAATTTAATTCGGAGGAATATCCAAGAATATTTCACAATCTTTCTTCTAACCAAAGTATCAGAAGATCTTCTTTTACCAGTTTCTCAATAACCTTGTTGATCAGGGGTTGGTTCATCAAGACTTCGACCCTATCCATAATACATCAAGTTTGAGCACTAGTTTCACCTCGTCCTTTCTATATATAATACATTTTTTTCCTTTTCTAAGTGTTAATGCATATTGGATTGACTTTGTCTCTAAGATGCACACTTCATGATTTGACCTTACCTCCTTCCCTAATAACACCTCTCTCACTCTTTCCACAACCTCACTAGAGTTAAGGACTTTAAACTTCACAATATGATCTATACTCAAAATTATAGATATCAAAGGCTCAGGCACTTGTAGTACATCAATCCTTGCTTCAATGGCCTTATGGTTGGAGTAACATGACCTTATCTCAAGGTATCTATCACTGATCAATAAAATGTATAGATTGATCATTGACTTCCCATCTGACACCATATGTCTAGGAATTCAAGGAATAACCTAATAAATTAGGTCCTCATTAAAATATTGTGTGTTTCTCTATATTTTAACCAACTAATTATGCATCTAAAAGATGAATAAAAAATTCCATTAGCCATCCTTCCCATTGACTACCATGTCTAGATTGTGAGCCATGGCTTTGATGATAGAGTGAGCCAAAGCTCTAAAGTTTAAATACCTACAAAATAAATGATACAAAATCCCTAGGATGACCCATTACCTTCATTATAAGCCTCCAAACATATTCCCCGGTTCTTTCATTCTTAAAATGGCCACCATCATCTAATATAATATAACGATAAAAGATAATAGAATAAATGATATAATAATATATTTACTAACATATTAAAGGATATAACATAATATTTACTATTAATGCAACATATAATATATCATTTAATACATTAAATAATTCTTTATTTATATCTTTAATAAAGTATCATAACTTTAGTTTTAATGATAATTTTAACATTGTCATTTTATTATTAAGAGACAACTCATTTTAGTACTTTACAATTTCTTGGTTTACTAGGTAAATGTAAGTATATTTTATCCCAATGATACATTTTTGTTATTTATTTATCAAAATACATTATCTTATTCTTTAACTATCTTAATGATGAAGCTTGATATGGATTTGAAATGTCAATACTATGGCTACCAATGTGGATAATTTCGAAGCCTTACATTCTAAAACAACTCATTTTGAAAATAAGAAAATACATCATAAACAATAAATATTTTCAAAACTTGGGAAATTTTTTAAAAACAACATTTGAAAAAAAAAAATTGTTGATACATTATAACTAAGAAGATTCTAAATGTCAAAATAATAGCTTGAAAAAATGATGATTTTAGAGTGCCACTTGTTAAACAAAGACAAAGATAAAAACAACCAATAAATATGATATTTCATCTCAAAAATCAAGAATTCTAAAAAATTCTCATCAAATAGGTATCTATGTTATTCTCAACTTTTAGATCTAAATAATATATGTTTTTGATAATGCTTTTTCATATATTCTTTTTTATATCAATTTTCATTTTTCAATATTAATTTTATTTAGTGAACTCAATTTTATTCTTCGTTTCTAATTTAGCAAGAAAAATTTCGACAAGATCCTTGTATTTTCAGAAAAAAAATTATGATAACATAAAAGTTAACTTTAGTCTTGTTTGTTTTTATGTAATTTTGTTCTTCGTTTCTAATTTAACAAGAAATATTTTGATGAGATTCTTGTATTTTTAAAAAACTAGTTATGATTACATAAAAGTTCACTTTAATCTTGTTTGTGTTTATGTCTGTTGACAATGCTTGTTATTGGCACAAGGAATTTGTTTGAGGAAGACTCACCAACACAAAGACTTGAAGCCATTTTATATAATAAGGGGTTGTGGTAATGTTATATGGATTAGTGTATTTTACATGCACACAATATAAATCAACTTATCTATAATAGAAAGTTATCCGTTTTTTATATTGTTTTTTATTCCAAAACATTTTAAAAAGTTAACTACGGAATCTACATAAAAAACTAAACTATAATTTTTTTTTTTTTTTAAATACAACATTATTAGAGAAAATTGTTATCAATATTATCGTAAATATTTTTCCTAAAATATTAATTAATTAAAAGAAAATTTGAAAATTTATTTGAATTTCTAATACACACACTTCATACATTATAAGAATGAATTACACCTCTAGACATGTTTATTTTATTTTAATTATGAATAATCATAAGGTGTGAATGGTAGAGATTTAATCTCCATAGAATATTCATGAATATTATAGTAGTATACACGAATTAATATTTAAAATTTATCTCCAAAGTAGTTATGTTATTTTCACTCTTCTAATTAAATTGATTAATTAAAATAAAATGTCATATGTGTCATGTGGAGCAAGTTGTGGTTTTTTAGGCATGTGATATTGATAAGCCATGATATTGTAACAAAGTTTATTTACAAATTAAAAAACTCCATGGTAAAGTGGAGGTAAATATCGATGATAAAGAATGGTATTAGATCTAAGACATTTGTGATCCATAATGTAGATATAGGTCTTTCGGATTAATCACATCGTTAGTATTTGGTGATGTTTTGAACCAACAAATGTGGTTCATCTTCAAGACAAGGTGACAAATCAATCGATGCGAAGGAATAAATAGCATGGATGCATCATTTCCTAAAGTTAGTCGTTAGGAACTAGCTGTTGGTAAAATATTATTTAAGAAAAAGGTAAGGATTATATGTTTAATTATTCAAAATTTAGTCAAAAAACTAGTTGTTATGTGACAAATAATTATTTCATTTCGATATTATAAAATAATAATTTAATGATATCAATGTATATGGTAATATTATATGAAAGTAGTTAACATATATTTAATCGTTTGACTTAATAAATAGAATATATTCGATTGAAAACTAGCTCTTAGGAATAATTTAGAATTAAAATAATATATTTTTAACTTTAAAAAAAAAAAAAATTAATTAAATAATTAAATGAAATATTTCAATAAATTTTAATGGTAATTTATTAATATTACCAATTTCTTTAATAAGAGTATTTATTAATTTTGAACATTTAATATGATCTAAAGGTTAACTAAAATATTAATGGTTAAGATGTATTATTGAGCGCAAAATGTAATTCTTTTGTAAAAAAAAAAAAATTGATCATCCTAGACCTATGAAGTTAAAGAGAAAAAAATAAGGATAATAGGGGAAAAGACTAGAAGATGATAGAACAAATATAAGGAGGAAATGGAGGGAGAAAGGAGAAAACATGAGGATGAGTCATGAGGAGAGAGCTGGAATCCAGCTTTTACTTAATTTCCATCCATCACCCCTATTAAGGTTACTCACATGCCTTTTGATTTCAATCACTTCCCTAAGTTTCCTGTGGTAGAAATGATGAACCCTAGCAATGACTTTGGATTATCAATGCAGATTTGGTGTTTCGATTTCTCTGCATACTCGGCAAGGGCTGATGTGAAGGAATGATTGTTTCTAATGTTAGTAGCATGTTCATTAATCCTTTGTTTGATAGACCTACCTGTTTCTCCAATCTAGGGGATACCTATTATCTTTATTTTTTTCTCTTTAACTCATAGGTCTAGATGATTCAATTTTTTTATTTTTTTTACAAAGAATTACATTTTTCACCTAATAATACACGTAACCATTAATATTTTATTTAACCTTTAGATTATTAAATAGTCAAAATTAATAAATACTCTTATTAAAGAAATTGATATTATTAATAAATTATATTTAAAATTTTATTGAAATATTTCATTATTATTATTTATTTTAGTTAAAGTTATTTTTTAATCTAATTTTCCTAACAGGCTAGTTTTCAATTGGAATATTTTTTAAAGTCAAACAATTATTATATATAACACTTTCATATAATATTACCATATAATTGATATCATCAATTATTATTTTATAATATTGAAATTAAATCATTATTTTATCACATAAAAATTAGTTTTTTGACTAAATTTAGAATAATTAAAACAATAATCCCTTACTTTTTCTTAAATAATATTTTACCAATAGATAGTTCTTAATGGCTAACTCTGGGCAATGATGCATCCATGTTATTTATTCCTTCAAATCCATTGATTTCTCACCTTGTCCTGAAGATGAACCATATTAATTGGTTCAAAACGTCACCAAATCCTAATGATGTGATTAATCCGAAAGACCTATATCTACATTATGGATCACAAAAGTCTTAGATCTAACATTATTACCCTACACGGAAGGGAAATCGCTGATAAGGTTGGTCAATTTGAACAACGCCTACAAGTTGCTAAGAAGAAATTTGATCTTACCTTTCTTAAAAGATGTAGGGATGCATAATTGATTCCAGTGTTTGCCCATATTTCCCATCCTCTTAATAACTCCAAGAATAGGCATATTTTTCTTAAATCTAGTTTGGCTTTGATTAGATTTGAGATTGGTTTACTAAGGAAAGACCTGGATCGTCTCTCCCGTAGACTCCTTTCTCTCCATCTAGATCTGGCAAATGAGGTCTCAGAATGTCTTTGGAAGGTGATCGATAGCGTTTCAACAACGAAGGCCCTTGGGGTGGATGAGAACTCAAGAAGAAGCATTTAGCTAAATTTGGCAAACTTCTGAATGCGGGAATACGCATCTCTAGTGTTAAACCAGATGTTGATTCATCAGGGAACTCGTCATCAAGTGCGGCTAATGAAGATCAGATTGCAGCTTTAAATGCTTGGGTTTGCACAATAACTTCAAATTCGATCCTGTTACTGTCCTCTCTACGCTGTCCCTATATTTTGTGCTTCGAACTACATTTCTTCCGTATCCCCCTCTACAGATTTATCCATTAACGGCTTTCATAACGGAAATCTCAGCCTTTCTTCGAATAATATTCCTGATCTTCCTGCAAGCAGACTTTCGAATGGAGTCTCGTTCAACAGGACCTCTGACAGTGGCATAAGAAATATCCCCTCCATTTCTACCCTCTATGAATCGTTAGCCTCCCCTCCATCTCAGTATCCTTCTTCTCACCTGTCTTCAACCTTGCTTAATGCATCCCTTTCTATGCCCTTATCTTCCAAACCTGTTTCCTCCCCATTCCCTTCATCATTTTTTGTTGCTAGTCCATCGGTCTTCCCTCCCTCTCCCCATTTGAACCCCTCTTCACCGTCCCTCGTCATCCCTCCCCCAATCGTTTCCCGCACCGTATACCGTTATCTCTCCAACGTTGCTCCTCATCCCAATTTAGATAAGGCATCTTGCTCTTCCTCCCTCGATTCGAATTTCGTTGTTAACCTTTCTTCTAGCTTTGATATTATAAAATAATAACAATATTATTATTAAGAATAATAATACTAATGCCAATATATATAATAATAATCCTAAAAATAATATTAAACATTATAACCATATTAAAAATAATACTAATAATAAATATCATACAAACTTAATTAAATATGGAAATGTGATTTTTTCTTTCTCCTCACTCAATAACCACACAAATTCCTCTTATAGCCTTAATAATAATAATAATAATAATAATAATAATAAAATTTGTGTTAGGTTTTAAGAATGTTATTAATCTTTCTAGCATAAATTTTGATCCATCTATCTTTAGTCTCATTAATAAGGTCTCAATTTCGCCCTTGCACCTATTAAGATTCCTATCAACAACATTATCTGTAGCATTGAGTATGGTATTAAGGACCTTCCAGATAAAGCAAGAAGACTATCAGGAAAGATTGTGTCGTTGTTCTTAAAAAGGCCAATCCCCCTAACAAGAACTTGAGCAAGGTTGAGTTTACTTCCCTTAAATCCCTAAGGGACAACCCTAACATTGTCGTCCTTAGAGCGGACAAAGGTGGAGTTGTTATCATTCTGGACAAGTATGACTACGCCCACAAAATGGTAGACCATCTATAGTAGTGGGAGTTACATCAAGCTGAAGAAGAATCCCATCAAGTCCATTTCTAAAGAGGTGGATTCTGCTATTAAAGAAGATCTGTCCCTTAATCCTCTTTCCGGAAAGCTAATTGAGAGCAACCCCCTCACCCATAGAATCTATGGCCTACCAAAGATTCATAAATCAGGGCCCCCCTTAAGACCTATTGTCAACACAATAGGCAGACGTACCTACCTTCTTGCAAAATTCATATCCCAAAAGCTTAAACATCTTGTTGGTCACACTGATTCTTTTGTTAAAGACTCTACTCCTTTATTCAAGAGTGGAAAGATGTCAAACTGGAACCTGGAGATTTGTTGGTTAGTTTTGATGTCATTTCCTTATACACCAAAATTCCCATCCAAGAAGCCATTAATATCATAAATCACATCTCCAACAAAGACACTGCCAAGTTAGTTGGTCTTTGCCTCACTTCGACTTTCTTCAGTTTTGAGGGTGAATTTTATGGGCAGATTTGTGGTGTTTCCATGGGATCCCCTCTATCACCCATCGTCACTAACTTATTTCTGGAAGATTTTGAGACCAAGGCCCTAGCCATTGCTTAAGTTTTCCTTAAAAAATGGAAAAGGTTCATTGATGATACCTGTGTCATTTGGTCTCATGGACGTGAGAAACTGGGTCAGTTTCTTAACCACCTTAATTCTCAATCGGACTCCATCAAGTTCACAATGGAAGTTGAGGAGAATGGTTGCCTTCCCTTTCTCAACATTCTCCTTTCTAGGAGAGATGATGGCTCTATCTATCACCAAGTCTTTAGGAAAAAGAATCACATTGAACCGTATCTTCATGCCAGCTCCCATCATTTCCCAGCTCATAAATTCGGGGTTCTCAGCACTCTTGCCACTCGTGCTCGAAGAATTTTTTATGACATCCACCTCAAACAGGAGAAATCTCATCTTCTTGAAGTTTTTAAAAATAATGGGTATATCAGACCTCAAAGCCTCAAGACCTTTCACAGAGTCAGCAAAGTGCCTAAGGTTAAACCCACTCGTTTTGATCCTGTCTCTAAGGTTCATCTCCCGTATATCCAAGGAACCACGGATATGATTGCCCATATTCTTAAGAAGAGTAATGTCTCTTCTTCATTAAAACCTCTCAATACGATTAACAATTCTCTTAGATCCATTAAGGACCCTATCGATCCTAAGGACACGAAAGAGGTATACCTTGTTCCCTGCTCCAGTGGTATCCCCTACATTGGAGAAACTGATAGGTCTATTAAATAGAGGATTAATGAACATTTTGCTAACATTAGACACAATCGTTCTTGCACATCAGCCCTTGCCAAGCATGCAAATAAATCGAAACACTGCGCCTGCATTGAAGAATCCAAAGTCATTGCTAGGTTTGATCATTTCCACCATAGGAAACTTGGGAAACGATTGAAATCGAAAGGCATGTCAGTAACCTTAATAGCGACGATGGATGGAAATTAAGTAAAAGTTGGATTCCAGCTCTCTCCTCATGATGCATCCTCCTTTTTTCTCCTTTATCCCTTTGTTTCCTCCTTATATTTGTTCTATCATCTTCTAGTCCTTTCCCCTATTATCTTTATTTTTTTCTCTTTAACTTCAAAGGTCTAGTATGATCAGATTTTTTATTTTTTTACAAAAAATTTACATTTTGCGCCTAATAATACAACTTAACCATTAATATTTTAGTTAACCTTTAGATTATATTAAATGGTCAAAATTAATAAATACTCTTATTAAATAAATTGATAATATTAATAAATTACCATTAAAATTTATTGAAATATTTTTTTTTTAGCTAAAATATATTATTTTAATTCTAAATTATTCCTTGCAGCTAGTTTCAATCGAATACATTCTATTTTATTAAGTCAAACAATTTTATATATATATATATATATATATATATATATATATATATATATATATATATATATATAACTATTTCATATAATATTACTATATAAAATTGATATCATTAAATTATTATTTTATAATATCGAAATTAAATAATTATTTATCACATAACAACTAGCTTTTTGACTAAATTTTGAATAATTAAACAAATAATCCCTTTTTTTTTCTTAAATAATATTTGACCAACAACCAGTTCTTAATGGCTAACTCTCAGCAATTATGCATCCATGTTCAAATCGATTGATTTCTCACGTTGTCCTGAAGATGAACCACATTAGTTGGTTCGACACGTCACCAAATACTAACTATGTGATTAATCTGAAAGACCTATATAAAGAATGGTGTTCTATATTTTTTTAAATCTATATGTTTAACTTACATATTAATTCATTTACTAATAATAATTTAAAATAAGGTTATAATTTAGTTAGGTTTTATGATTTTTATTTATTTTAACAATGTGAGATGTATCATGAAGTGTGTGTTATGACGCAAGATTTTTTTTATGCTTGTTATGGATTGATGTTTATGTGCACGATTTAATTTATATGGTTGAGATAGTAATAGATCCAAATTCATATGTCAATTTCTATCGTATTAATTTTGAACTTAATATAGAGAAGTTATACTTAATAATATCCATGTCACTCAAAAAGTCAATTTTTTTGTAAAATCATTAAGGTTAAAGATGTCTTAACAAAAAAACATAAAATGATAAAAAATGTTATTTGCTTTTTCAAATATAGTACTTCAACTTTAAATATATTCATTCATAATATATTTTTTTTCACAAGTATCAATTAACACAACCACATTAATAAAGTGGTTGATATACTTTCACAAATCTCATTTTCTATATGTCAATTGCCATATAAAAAGTAGGAAATGACACTAATGAGTGTATATCAACCACTTTATTAATGTGATTGTACTAATTAACGACGAATATGTGTAGGTAAGATTAGTAAACCATAATTGACTATGATTAAATATGATCAAGCTATACTTAATGACCATTGACCATAATTAATTACAACTAATAAAAATTAAATTATAACAATCATGATTAATTATCATGGACTATAATTAATAAAAACTAAACTATAATTAATGAACACTTCTATCTAAATTGATATATAATCTTACTTAATATCTAAAAATAATTAAAAAATTATACTAATAGCACCACGTTTTTATAAAAAAATCAATAAAATTATATCTACATTGATACGTCAATTTACTTAATTTTGAATATATAAAATAATTTTAAAAAATTATTCTTTATAGTACCAACTCCATTCAACAAAATAACCTTTCTTATACAAAAATCAATAAGGTTAAAAGCAGGATAGCTAAAAGGAAATGCATTTTTAAATAAATAAGTGCACATTAATTTTTAAATATACATTAAGAATATATTTTCTTTCTTATTGTTAAACCTTCCAGCACAAATATCCAACAAGGTTAAAAGCACAATAATGAACGAAAGCAAATTACTTAAATGTAAAAGTTTGTACATATTTTCCCGGTGCAAACTACCCTACCCTCAAAACGTAGGCTCCTTTTAGAAATGATGATTCAATTTTTGACATGTTTTAAATGGGTGAAAAATATATTTTCATTTCATAAATTTTATGTTTCTCATACATCAATTGCTCCAAGGGCAAAAAATCTCTATGTGGGCAGATGTATCTCATAGCATATGTGAGCGAAAATTTAAAGATCTATCTATCTAAAGCAGCAAAATTCTAGGGTCGATATCTCTAATATCAAATATACATCATATTGTAAACTAGAACAAAATTTTGATAATGGATTAAAAATAATCTTCTTCGAAGAGGAAACTTGCTTTTACATTAGATAATTGAATACTTATTATATGATATAAATGACAAGATTTATGGCTTACACAAGAATAATACTGTGATGGATCAACAATAAAAACAGTGGGCTTCTATGGGACACAACAATAATAGTATGGGGACTACATGGAACACAATAATACCAATATGGAGGCTATAATTATATTATAGGGACTTAACACAATATGTCTTTCACCCAATAAAACTTTTAGTGATACAAAAAAAAATTCATATCATTCCAAACAAACTTATCCAACCAAAACTCAACGTCATTTCCATTCCATATAGTAAGTACATGGTACATATCGATGATCACATCATTCTAATATTCAATATATGTATAACTAGAAACAACAAGTGCATCTCACCTACTACAAAGATTTATTTTCTTGTAATCTCTTTAACTTATAAAACGGGAGAATATTCTTTAGCCATATGATGGTTGCAACCAACTTTGAGTTTTCATTCACACATAGAAGTATGAGCATGCAATGTGTGAGAAGCCCTAATAGAAAACGTATAGTTACCTTCCTCGCCTTCTAAAGATTGGTTCAACAAGTCAATTTATCTTCCAACCGACGTGTCTTATTCAAGATTCTTTACTTTCTCCTTCAAGTCCTTGGTCTTCTACCATTAAATGTTCTCCATATGTCCTAATTTCTTACAGTATCTGTAGGTACTTTTCTTTTTACGTTTCTTATTCGCAACCTAATATTTTTATTTTTATTAATATTCTATACAATTGAATCACGTTCATTCTCCTAATTGCATTATAGACCTCTTTCTCTATAACTATGTTGACATTTTTCCTTGAATCAATGGGATTATTCATTAACCTTAAGCATCCCTTCACCAAGAAAATATTTGTCCACCAATCAATAAACTATAGAAAGAGTCAAAGGAATAATCCTTACACATCGTAGGGCATATTTATATTCATCGTGATGGATCTATGATTTAAGCATATTTATTGAGAATATGTTTTTAGCATAAACCCAAATTCAACGTATGTTCATCTATATGGGGAAAGTAATCTAACATGTGAATGCATTGATTTGAATATGGATGCCCGCTTCTATTTTCAAACTCAAAAGATTGTGAAGGAGAGATGTCTAGAGGGTGGAAATAGATACATTATATGAGCTCTTTCTAGGCCTCCCTTGGTTCTCTATTAATTTAAAAGATTTATTTTTCTAGATCGTGTCTTTGAAACTAAGCAAAAAAAATTTGGGAAAAAATTTGGTGATGGAAAAGGATAACAATAAATAGGGAAAGAACTGGAGTTGTTCTCTTTTTCATCTTATGAAAATATGGCTAGCTTCTATAGGAAGCAATGCCAAACAAAAACCGTTGAGAAAAAAGAAATGTGGAGAGGACATTTCATGTACAAATAACCAAATGCACTCATGTTCATCATTAAACAAAAACGCATTGAATGAATTATATTGAAAACAAGGTTGGATACATACCTCATTATTCTAACCCAAGCAATGTTTGAATACTAAATGATGTCAACTGTCAAAGAATTTGAATGTGAAAAGAGGAAATAGAAGGTCAAAGTACTACAAATCTTTATCATTTATAATGTCACACAATGTATAAAGAAAGTAACAGTGAGCTATCAACATAATAACTTCTAAGAATGTAGCTAAAATTAAACCAAAAGTAGATTTTTCGGATAATAATGACCAAAGGGAACCCACAATCATCTACCAACTACAATTTGAATGAGAAAATAATCATCATCCATAGTTAGTCATATTAAACTATTTCATTGTTAGATCCATGCTTTTCTTTCCCAATTTTTAATTTGGCTTTTATTATCATCAACATAGTATAGCTAGAATAAAAAATTTCCAATATAAAAAGGCATAAAAATAGGGTTAAAAAAATTAAATGATACATTGACTAGGGAAAATTTGAAATCAAAAAATATTTGCAAAAGACTTATATGTTAGGTGAAGATGAATGCTAATGTGGGATTTGAGCTAAACAAACATTGTAGAGGGAAAAACATAAAATGTTCATGCCAAGAAATAAGTAAATTACAACTTAGGAAAAGCACAAGAGGAAAATGATAAAATGAAGCAACTCATCAACTTGAACATGTATAAGATAACAAATCAACCCATCAACAACCTTATCGAATTTTCAAGTGATTTCACCTACAATTTCTTTTTTTCAATTCCTGTTATGATTTGTATCCCCTCTAACTAAGTAACAATAAATTTTCTCTAGCATAGGACCTAAAATTATGAAGAACCCTATTATTACTGATCACCCAAGATAATTCTAAGATCGATAACCCTTTAAGATGACATATACATAGTATTGAATAACAATATTCCCTAGGATTGGTGACTTTCTTAAAGGTTTATGTATACATAAAGTGAGGAGGAAGACACATAACAAAAAGGATTATAAAGAGAAGATAAACCAATATTTTTTCTAACCTCACCAATAGTGCAACACAATGACCAAAGTCAATTGATATGTAAATTGTCACTAATATTTTCCCAGAACATATTGTCACTAAAAAGTATGACAATAAAAAAAAAATTAAATGAAATAAGTTAAACAAATAATTCCCCATCCACACCAACACAAAATATATTGAATATCCAATATTAAAAAAGGGAAATTAAAAGTTGAGGCATATGCCTTGTTCTTTTCTTCTCAATGAAATGCAAATACAAAGAAGTGCACCCACTATGGAGTTTCAAGGGACATTCTGCCATCAATCGTTACTATGACATCTTCTACCTTCTTTGTATGCTTAAATATTCACTTCTAGATGCTCTATGCATGTATGGAATGATAAACAATACAATATGAATGAAACCCTTTGTCTACTCAATATGGTGAACTTGTGGGAGACACAACTTCAACGTACAAAACCCAATTAAGATAATCTTTTTAATATTAGAAAAATCGTGATATGTAGAGCAACATCAAGAAATTTTAATTTTTGTTAAAAAAAATTCACGTTAAAAACAACTATTTAATGACTAAAACATGCCCAAAAGTTTTAGAACCCTAAATCACCCATGCAATAGGATATATCCTTGAAATAGACAACACAAGCCAATTGCTCTAATATCTCCACACATAAAGTATCAAAATATATAACGAATAATATAATGGTCCGTCCAAAATCATCAATCTCTTTAATGCATAATTTACTAACAAAATATAATAAAATATTTCAAATTAAAAACATACTCATAACCTTTTACACCCATCCATAGATTAAAAACACATTATATAAAATATATTGTGACATGTAAATATAAATAAAAAATCATTGTTACAAGAATCCCCTCAAAACATTCTAATACACTGGCCTTCTATATAAACCATAATGAAAACGAAGACCCAAAACCAAACAACCCGATAACAAATCACCATACTATAACATAGAACAAAACCCATCAACTTCACTTAGTACCCACCATTGTCCACAACACACCAATGAGATTTTAACTCTCCAAAGAACCACATTCCATGGAGACATGAACTCCCCAACACACCCATGAGATTTTGATTACTCTCCAAAGAACCACATTCCATGGAGACATGAACTCTCCAACACACTCATATTTTCTTTCCATGTCATAGATTTCATGCTTTCCAAGTTATGTCGTGAACCACTTAGCTCCGCTGATTTCAATTCCATAACTGCAATTAGATCCTTCCATTCAAGGAATCTACCATCGGTGTAAGAATGACTCCTCACATCGCAATAATAAATATTATCGAGACACGTAAATAGGTTAGAAATGGTCACAACAACGGAAAGGACCACTTAAATTTACTACTATGGATAAAAAGTAGCCGACCAGAACGCTTTGTTTCATTTGTAGGGCTATAAATAAAATATAGTTTGAACCAAAGTGATTTCAGCGTTAGATATCGGTTTTTCGGTTAGTTATCGATACCAAAGTGATTTGAGCGTCATCAGATATCTTGGAGTTTCCATAATCAGAATTTACGGGAGGCATTTCTCTAAGATTTTTATTAGCATTGCAATTCAGGTATTTTACTTTATTGACGCGAAGAAATGTTTTGTTTGGCGTGTAACAGTGTTTCCATGTGTCTTTCTGCTTTATTTGGTTCGGTATTCTATTGTTTTGCATGCAGCTCATAATGGCTCCAGCGAATTCATTGGCAAGAAATGAAGACCATATTGAAATCGAGAGGAAAATGGTTCCAGAGAGATATATGGACATCATTACCTACGAGTTTGCCTACGATCCAGTTAAATTACCGCTTGACCAAGATCCCACTCAGAGTCTGTATAATAGAAAAACTTTAGAGACCATTTGGGAAACCAAATGTCAAGCGGAGAACCCGTTTACTAAACAATGGTTCAACGCTAAAAATGTCATTCCTCAAGTAGAATTGAGGCAGGAAATGGAAGACTACATTAAATTTCAGAAATTTTCTGAGTGTGAACCTGCAGAGATAGATGTAATAGAGGAGTATACAAAAGTTTTGGACGAGGGAGATATGAAGCAATATTTGGATGTATTAAAGAAAACTTTCTCAGAAAATCTGACAACGAATATAATCTTCTGCGCATGTATTGTCAGTTTCATTGTAAGAACATAGAAACTTTCAGATCTGTACATGGCTTCAGATGTTTGAACGAACTGATCATTCAGATAACGATGGTTTTGATGAGCAATTCAATAGAAGAGGACATCAACGAAGCCGTATGGGATGTGTGCAAGGAAATCGCGAGGGCGATTGATGTTATAGGCCTGAAAGCATTCGATATATATGATATAGAAAAACCCAGAGAAGTTCTCCTGATTGGAAGGTATGTCAAAATTATAGACCTTGTCTATCTCCATAACCAAAGTTATGTGAAAATCTACTCCCTTATGTTAAAAATATTTTGTAAAATTTTTGATGAGATGAGTGGCCAGATTGAGAAAACCATTGGAAAAGAATTATACCAAACTATTGTAGCAGTTATGGGTCCTGTCATTGTTACAAGGAGATTGTCTCAAACGAATGCAAAGGATATTAGCAGTGAAGACTTGAATCATGCGATTTCTATTCTGCGGAGGTCCTGGATCACGATAACATCTTTTACTAATCCAATTCACTCACAAATGTTAGTTAATGCTATAATAATCTGCATTGTTAGAGAAATTCATAAATCAGAAGAGATGAAAGATGTCGGTGAGCGACAGTTGTTTGAAGCCGAAGCAGAGGGGCGGCATAATTCTGAGGCCTTTGAACTAGGTCTTTCTCTTGTCAAAGATGTATTGATGACAGAAGGCCTATCAACTGCTCATATTCTGGGAGGAAGTTTGAATATAGCGGAAGAGATCATTCGTATGTTTAAAGATTTTACTCGTCAAGATAAGACTAGTGATCCAGTGATTTGTGTGAAGAAAGGATGTAAAATATCTGAGTGCTTTCACTCTAGAATTGCACAACTTGGATTGGATATCTGCGCAGCTATATGGAGAATGGGAGGACCTTCTTTGGATAATGAAGTTCTCCTTCAATTCGTAAAATCGGAAAGCACTATTCCATGTTGAACGTGAAGATTCGTTGGGGACTAACCCAGTGATTTTATTTATGTTTGCACTAAGTGATAGCTTAGAAGAACTATGTACGTTTTTTAATAGCGTTTTGATTGCATACATTGATTTTGATTGCACAAAACACTTAATATGAAATTGATAAGTAACATTAAAATGTAATTATTAATAATAAAGAAGATTTAGTGGGTCTAAACAGCTGCAGGATCATGCTGCCTCAGCCACTTTTGGTTATATTCGTTTCTGTTGATGGCTCTGACTGATTTGGGACGATGGACAATAACCAGAGAGTGCACCCAACGACGCATGATGGAGAAAATAACACAGGTAAACATGAAAACGTGGAGCGGAGCTCTCAATTTATGGCCCGAGTTATAGCTGTTTCCTCGAAAGCCACTACTACTGAACCAGCTGCCATTATTTTACAAAAAAAATAAAAACAATCCATTTTTATTATAATTTTCCTTCTGCCTATTTAATCTAATATTCTGATTTTCACCATTCAGATATCATATATTCACAAATTAGATTACATATTTTTTCAGGAAGATTATCGACTTACATCACTTTCGCAATTTGAATGGCCAAAATGATCGTAATAAAAGAAATGTTATATTCTGTCCAAGATTTTGGAAGTAGTGGCTCAGTGAAATATTACAAGGTAGTGACTTTCTCACTGAAATCCAAAAATTAATGGAAATACACAATAATATTCTTTATATACTAATATCTTAAATCTGAATTGTAATTGATGTGATATCAACATTGAAGTAACGAGTGAAATCATTCAATATCGTGGAGAATTTTTGCCAGGCAGAAAGAAACCAAAGAAACCAAAGGACAGGTTTGGGTGGTGAACTGCAAACTAATTGTTAGGGGAATGACAAATTGAGAATGTAATTTTGATACATTTCTTAAATTTTTGTAATTTAATGGTTTATAAATTGTATTTATTTTGTATTTACAAAATAATAAAATTGGTTAGTTATTTCACATTGTAATAATAAATAAATAAATGAAATATTTCTTTGAAAAATAATTTCAAAGAGGATTTATGCAATTTTCGTATTTGTCTCTGTGAAACTAGAAGAATAAAGCAAATCAGTGCAAATTTTATGTTTTTTTAAAATGCATAAAACAATTTTTAACTTTTTTTTTTCTTTTTTAATTTGGGATCGAAGTTAATCTTGATTTTTATATAATATTTATTCTATTACAAAGAAGATTTTTTATATTTAGTAATTTAATTTTTCAAAATGATATTCCCAAATCTTCTATTCCTTTTCTATTCCTTATATAACTTTTATATAACTTTTCTAGTATCAACATTTTGAATAAATTTATTATCTCCATATTCATCTAAAAAGAATTATTAATTATTATTCCCTTTTAACTTGCGATGGATAATTGAAATGCTTATGAGTAAATTTTTACAATGTAATGTTTATTAATTTCTGTAATAATGTTTTTTCCTTTTAACTTGTGATGGATAATTGACATGCCTATGAGTAGATTTTTACATTATCATACCATGTGAGACGTACTTATTATTATTAATTTTTTTTGTCACCCCATAGAAGTGGTTATATGGAGTGTGATAAATTGAAATTATTTCAATAAAAAAATTTGGATAAAGATGTTCACGTAGGATGGAAGGTAGTTCAACTTAAGGTTAATTGAAATAATGAAGATTAAGGCAATAATTGCAATTGCCTTACAAGTTTTCCATCATAAATTAATACTACTTTAATTGAAATGAAGATTAAGGCAATAATTGCATTGTCCTTACAAGTTTTCCATCATCAATTAATACTTCCGAGGAAGTTAAGTTGTATTTTTAATTTGGCATTTCCAGGAAATATAGTAGGCTCACAATTAGGATTTTCCATCATCAATTAATATTTCAAAGAAAGTTAAGTTGTATTTCTAATTTGGCATTTCCAAGAAATATAGTAGGCTCACAATTAGGATTGTTTTTATGACGGAATTAAGCTTAAATGAACCCACATTAAAGGGAGGAGGTATAATTAATGTAATAGGCATTTTCATGTGTCTAATGAATGGAATTTTTTGGACTATAAGGAAGAGTATGAACAACTCTTGATGATGAGTATGAACAACTCTTGATGATGGTTTTATATGTATCTAAAGAGTATCAATTGTATGTTAAGATTAGGAAGTTCTCATTTTATTTTAAAATTTGCAATATTTGGGTCATATCATCGTAGATAAAAGGATAGAAAAAGACTCCAAAAAGATTAAAACAATCAAAGAGTGGATAACACTAAAAATTGTGAAAAATGTGAGATAGTTAATGTGTTTAGTAGGATACTATAGAGTATTTATTGAAAGGTTTCTATAAAATAGCTCATCCTATTAATTCCTTTGAAAAGAAAGGCATGTAATTTGAGCAGTGCCATAAATGTGAAGAGAGCTATCAACATTTAAAGAGGTTGTTAACAAGTACACGTGTTGAAATTAGTTGATCCAAACAAAGAATTTCTTGTGTGCATAGATGCATGTAAAGGATTAAGAGGAGTTCAAAATGCGCATGTGATATGTTATGAATCCAAAAGGTTAAAAGATCATTAAAAGAACTATGCCACTCATAATTTGGAGTTGGTAGCCATTAAACATGCTTGAGAAATGTGTAGGAACTACTTCATGGGAAAGAGGTTTGACTTATGGATTGATTACAATGGGTTTGACTTATTAGATGGCTAGAATTTTTCGTGGATTATGACTGTGGAATCTAGCACATAAGGGTAAGGAAAATAAAGTGGTTCATGTAATTAGTAGAAAGGTGCATACAATGCATGTTACAACCATAAGCATATGCAAATATTATTTAAAACCTGGAATTTCATGTTGGACCAATTGTTACACTAAGAAGGGGGTTGAATCAGTGTGAGACAAATTTTACCATTTCCCGAGTTTTCATAATCATTCCATCATAATACAATGAAACATCACCATACACAACATATTAATAGGTAAAATAGTGCATCATAAAGCTATCATCACAAAAAAATCAAGAAACGATCACATTAAAGAGACAACATATTTTATGTTAAACTCATATGAGAGAACCACAAATTTGTCCTCATCTTTATTTTCAATTTATTACATAGATTTTTAGGCTCCGACCTGTTGGAGGAAACCACTCCCAAGATATGTAAGCTACTACTTATGGCATATTACAACCTGATTGAGGTACCAACCTCAAAAGTGTGTAAGCATATTCTCATTGTAGGTTATCACTTTATTGAGGCAACAACTTCGATGATGAGGAAGCTCTGATCTACACTAGGTTCCAACCTAATTGAAGGACAAAAATTAATGGATGTTCCAACCTACTTCTACAACTCCTTGTGGAGGAACCCACCATTAAAACTTACTTGGGGTTTAACACTCCATGTCACAATGATTGGCATTGGTGAAAGCTACTATTGATATAAGAGAGAAAGGGAGGCAAGGTATGATGTTTATTATAATAGCTTGAGCTAAAGATATAAATGTTTTACGAAACACCCTTTTCATATGATCAACATGAAAATATGGAAAAACCAATAGGTGTGACAATAAGAATAGTAGAAGAGAATAGTTTGAGAATGATCATAATGAAGGATATTTGTAATTGATTACATTGTTATTAATCACACTTTCTATCATTCAATGTAGTTACAATTACCAGTTTCATTGTATGTGAGATTTTCCTCATCTTTATATGACCCAAGGAAGGCATCAAACTAAAGACTGAGGGATCATAGATATCTTGAGGTAAGTTTTGTATTGTTGCTTTTATTAATAGAAATATGTTCATTTTCCTTCCCATGTATAATTTATGCTAATTATATGTATATGGTTTGAAATTTATATTGTGTATGTTGAATCTTCTTTTGTGAAAGAGGAACAATTGTCTTCTTCTGTGGTGATTGTGTGGAGGAGGTTATATCTAGAAATGAGAGGAGCGATATCTCTAGGGTTGCTTCAAGATATACAATCTCGATCAACCTATGAGAGATCAAGTATATATCTATTACCATGTTATCGAGACATATTTTTCATGTACTTGTCTTAAATCATAGGATTTCATATGTATTACACCCAAAATATGACAAACCAAAGGGCTATATGCAAGGTGAAACAACTCATTGTCTCCTGAACATTTGCTAGGAAAAGAAGCACAAAATATTCTCCTAAGAAGAAATTATTTTGATAAATTGTTCCCATGAAGTGGGAATCCATTCAGTGCCATGTTCACTATCTTTAGGTCTACAACCTTCTATCCTACTACAATAATTTGATCACAAATATATGTGATCTTGATGAGGTAGATAATAAAAATGTTTGATCTAGTCATCTCTATGGAATTGAGTTTGTTTTATAATATCATATTTCTATAAAGGTTATTTCCTTGCTAGAGGATAGTAAGGGAAGAAAAAACCTCCTTCATCATTTTCTTCTTCGATATGTGAGGAGTTAGGTGATCCTTCATAGCATCCAAGGTCATCTACTTGGAATTTACTTCTTCCTTCTTATGTGCTAAATTATTATGAATTTTTAGCTAGATTAATAACATCCATAATGATTTCGTAGTGTTTTCATTGCGTCAACCACCCTCCAAAATTTTGTCTCCATCCAAGTTTTGGAGACTCCATATGGTCATGATATCCTCCGTTTCAAGCCATTAGGGCCATGCCTAATCGTGTTGTATAGTGTTCAAGTCTTCCTTTAGGAGTCCTAAATTTTAAAATAATTGTTTGCACATGCCCAAATCTTGATGTATTCAAAACGACACACCCCATGATAGGCTAAGCACACTAATGTCATTTTTCTGCACTCTCTCTCAAGAAGTGATTGCATAGCTCTTGGTGTCAGTTATTTCATAATTCCTAGCAATAGTGATTGCATGAGTCTTAGCCATAATGATTGTGCAGTCCTCAATGATGATGACTATGCACTCTTTAGAGACAAGGACTATGCAGTTCCATAAGGAAGTCACTATGAACTCCTTGTGAATAATTGATTGCGTAGTTCCCTGTGATGGTGAATGCACAGTTCTCAATGTAATTGTAAGGGCATCGCTTACAAATAGTGGCTGCACACTCTTTATTGGCAGTGAAAGTGTATTTCTTTAACTCAGTCAATTCACTCTTGGCTCCTAATCTCCCGATGTGCATGAAGCACATTCCCTAATGTCAACCTTAAATGCATATCTTCTCTCCTTGTATAAAGAGTCCTTTCAAAGCTCATTTTTATATTCACATTTTTATATTGAGCTCTATGCAATATTGCAATATAAGGAGAATCCTCTCACTTGTGGTTGTAAATGCACCATCTTCGAGGTGACTTTCACAACTTTCTCTTTTTCTTTTAAAAGTGTCTCTTTTTCTTTCTTTTTCTCTTACATGTGTCACTTTTTCCTCCTCTATCTCTCCCAAGTTTTTTTCTCATTTGTTCTCACACATCTTAAGAGCAATCTGCGACACCTTCTAGAGGTAGCTCCAGTGTACTCTCTTGCACTAGGTGACGCTATTCATTATCAGAATATGCATTGGACACTTTCCTATGGCATAACACACATTTTGGTTGTATTCGACACTTGTGTCACCACTTGTATTTTAAGTGTTGCAATTTTACACTTTAATTTTTGCGCTAAAAAATAAGTTCACTTTCCTATCATTTCAAGGTATGCACATTGGAATTTCCTATTGTACACTTTTTACCTTATACTTGATGGTATACATGTGTGTGATCTCTATTTTCCACTTTTCTAGATGTCTTTCTCTCTCTTGTTCCACTAATCCCACACTTAGCCATTTTGGGGCTCTTCTTTCTCCTACCATCAGGTGTAAGTTACAAAAGCACTAATAATCCACTAGGTGATGTGAACTATACATTCATAAGCTTTAGTGATGAAGCTCTTACCTGCTGAACTTGTGAACTAAGCCTTTCTTGAGGAGAAATGCCATTATTATACATTAAGAACCTTTAGAGCATAGTCACTTAAATATTCCTACCCGTACTACCTCACTACACAAGGCCTTGATCAGTTCTACCCTGTATTGCACATTGAGTACTTCTAGTTAACAATGGGGACATATTTATTTCCTTGCAGTGAAAAATTTTGTAATAAAAAGGTTCCCTTCCATATATGGTGTAGTAAACATCCCCAAGGTGTGGTGACCTAACCTTCAACTACTTACAGTAGCCTTCTATCCAATCGCTTCACCACATGTGCCTCCTATTTCACATTGCATAGTTATAGTAGATAGTGGGTCCATCTCTAGGTCACTCAAGTGTTCAATGGCATAATCCCAAAGGCTCCACCTCAATCATTGATTAGTGATCATCTACGTAGCTACTAGACCCTTTATCTCAAGCCCTTGCACATTGTCCCATCATAGTCAACATGTTACATGAGAAAACATAGATAGAATAGTTAATTGTGGGTTTGATATTATCTTCTCATGAGTGAATCTCATTTATAGGTTATATCATGTTACCATGACAAGATGATCTCAAGGAGGTCATCAAGGAGAGTTTCAAAAAGGGCACTTGTGGCAAGAGTAAGGGAATCTTGGACTGCGACAAAGAGATGGAAAATCATGTTCATATAGAAGGTTCCAATACTTATCTAGACCCTTTGGAGGGTGAAGATGAGGTACAAGAAAAGGTCTATCATGAAGAATTAAAAGTCATAACTTCAAAGAGATGAACTTGTAATTGATACAATTAAGTCATATGTCATTGTCGCTAAGTCATGGCTTCTCAAAGTGTCACCACAAGAGTCATATTTTGTCAATGTATTTTGCCACAACTTGACATATGTAAAATTGTATTTTCAAAAAATTGAGAAAATGTAAAATGTGTGGAAAACCCAAAGTCAAACAAGGAATGTGAAATGTCACTAGAGAGTCCTAGAGTGATGAAGAAGCTCAAAGGTCACATAGGAGTTTGAAAAGTCACATGGACACTCAAGGTACATGAGGGAAGACAAGAGTCACATGGTAGGTGGAGATTCACCTTGATCCAGGTGGCTCCATAAATGCTCAGAATTTAGAAGTAGCTCAGAATAGCTCAAAAATCAAAGTCATCATATTGAAGTGAAACCATGACCAGTTTGTAGTGATCATCATCCTGATTCCAACGACATGAACAAGAATCAAATATGAGTTCATATGCTGAATATATTCGTGGTCAAATTTTTGGTCATACGAGGCCAAGTGGCAGTCACTCATGAGGCAACAGTTTGGCAAAGGGTTGGTGCACGAAATCCAGAAGTTGGGAAGGGAGAATTTGTGGCCTCCTTAATTTGTCCAGTAATCCTTAATATCGGTCAAAAAAAATTTGCTATTGTTTTATATATAAAAACAATTTAAATTAGGGTGGCGAGCCACTAACCCCAACACCCCAACCATTATATTTATATCTAAATAAATAAATAACCATGGGATGGGGCCCATGACTCTGACCCGAGACCCCACCCATGGTAACAACCTAACCTCTATCTATAATGTCATTGAAATTACTACCATAAATGGCCTGATGGGGTTTGAAGTCACGTTGTCTAGGGGGAGTGGCCCGCTCGATGTGGCGACCGAACATAACAATCAAAATTGTTTCCCAAATTACCATAACCATAAACCATAACATACCAACTCCAAAATTCCGCCAACGGTTATTAAACCACCAAACACGCCAACAAAAAAATATTATGTGAACAACATGTCAAAACCACAAGCGTCGATTAAAACAAATGCTCCAAACAAAACCATGTGAAATGGTAGGGACAGGGGTTCAACCTTAGGACCTTTGTCTAGCCAACCAACGTGTCAACCAATGTGCCAACTTGAGGCTTTGTTTTATCTGCCCAAAATTTGATACAAGAACCACAATTATTCATTCGTCGAACCAACAAAGTGGAGACCAAGAGAGCGGAACCAGGTGCAGAGCAGAACCTTGCCTAGCAGGCATGAATTTCGAGGCAAAGAATATTCTAGAGGGATATTCCACAGAATATCCTCATGCACAGTCTTGGAGAAATCTAAAAGATCCTGGAGGGTGATTTTTCACAATGACATAATCATGCGAAGTTTATACTCAAACAAACCAGAATTTCATAGGGAACATGATAGTCTGTTCCATTTCCTCATATGGTTCGAGAGAGATATATGGACATCATTACCTACCAGTTTGCCTATGATCTAGTTAAATTATTGTTTGACCAAGATCCCACTCAAAGTTTGTATAATAGAAAAACTTTAGAGACCATTTGCAAAAACAAACCAAATGGTTCAGCACAGAATCCACTTACCAAACAATGGTTCAACGCAAAAAGTGACATTCCTAAAGTAGAATTGAGGTAGGAAATGGAAGACTACATTAAACTTCAGAAATTTTCTGAGTGTAAACATGCAGAGATAGATATAATAGAGGACTCTAAAAAAGTGTTGGAAGAGGGAGATATGAAGCAATATTTGGATGTATTAAAGAAAACTTTCTCATAAAATCTAACAATGAATATACAGTGTTCGACAATGTGGAAAAAAATAATCTACTACACATGTATTGTCAGTTTCATTGGAAGAACTTAGAAACGTTTAGATCTTTACATTGTTTCAGATGTTTAAATGAGCTATTCATTCAAATAAGGATGGTTTTGATGAGAAATTCAATAGAAGAGGACATCAACGAAGCCGTATGGGATGTGTGTAAGGAAATCACGAGGGCAATTGATGTATAGACCTAAAACCATTGGATATATATGACATAGAAAAACCCAGGGAAGTTCTCATGATTGAGGGGTATGTCAAAATGATTGGGGGGTATTCGGACCTTGCCTATCTCTATAATGAAAGTAATGTGAAAATATACTCCCATATGTTAAAAATGTTTTGTAAAATTTTTGATGAGATGAGTGCCCAGATTGAGAAAACCCTTGGAAAACAATTATACCAAACTATTGTAGCAATTATGGATCCTGTCATTGTTACAAGGAAATTGTGTCAAACCAATGCACGAGATATTAGCAGTGAAGACTTGAAGCACACGATTTATATTCTTCGGAGATCATGAACCACAACAACAAAATGTTAGCAGTGAAGACTTGAAGCACGCTGGATCATGGATCAGAAATGTTAGAGAAATTCATAAATCAGAAGAGATGAAAGATGTCGGTGAGGGACAGTTGCTTGAAGATCAGAAATGTTAGAGAAATTCATAAATCAGAAGAGATGAAAGATGTCAGTGAGGGACAGTTGCTTGAAGATCAGAAATGTTAGAGAAATTCATAAATCAGAAGAGATGAAAGATGTCGGTGAGGGACAGTTTCTTGAAGCCGAAACAGAGCGGTGGCATAATTGTGAAGCCCTTGAACTCGGTCTTTCTCTTGTCAAATATATATTGTTGGCAGAAGGACTATTAGTTGCTCATATCATCGGAGAAAGTTCGAATATAGTAGAAGAGATCATTCGCATGTTTAAACATTTTACAGGTCAAGAAGAGAATGAGGATTTGTGTGAAGAAAATATGTAAAATATTTGAGTGCTTTCACTCTAGAATTGAACAACTTAGATTGGATATTTGCACAGCTATATACAAAATGGGAGGACTTTCCTTGGATACTGAAGTTTTGGAAATATTAATCCCAACCACCACGTTAAACACCCTGACAACAGCCATACTTGTAAAAAGTATTTTTGCAGGTTGTGTCTCTGTTTGAAGATGGAAGGAATGAAGCCATAATAGAGTACTGCGCAGACCATTCCTCAACACAACAAATACTTTAAGACATTTAATGTATTTTGGTAAATAGATATGGACAAGCATTTACTGCACGACTATTTCCCATACTCCACAAACACCTGCGCGATTCTAATCACACTCAACAACAACAATGTATTAATTATTTGCTATGTCATGCATTAATGTAAAAAAATTGTAAGTTGAGATAAAGAAGCATGTAAAATTCATTTTGCAAGTAAGAGAGAGAAAGAGAGGATCTCTGAGGAGAACTTGGTGGAGCAAATTTTGGTGGGTGCTTAAAAACTACAGTTACTATGTTTTACTGTGTGTTATTCTGCATGAAGTGAAAATCTTTGTAAATCTTGTTTAACTTGGTGAATGAGTCTCAGTCTCATATGAATGTATTTTTCATGAATTACAAATTAATCCTAAGTTTTATCGTTGCTCCAAGTTTACTCTGTTTTATTGTGTCATTTTGTCGTGATTGAAAACTGTGTTTTTTTTTAAGTCTCCGTAATAGCTGAGTGTAAATCTAGTTGTGCGAAATCTAGCTCCCTGCGAAATTGAGTTGCACGAAAGTAGCTTCGGGAAATAATTTTTCTCTGCCTTTAAATTATGTTTAAATTTTTTTTTGACATGGTATTAGAGTGGGTTAAACTCTGTTAGTGTAAAAACAAGTGTTTTTACTCGAAGTTAAAATTGTTTTGAGGATAGAATTTTTGAAGCATATTTACTAGCATGTAGAAAGTTTTTTTTCACTCAAAAATGGCAATGTCAAGAACAAGTTTGACTAATCCTAAGATACCTCAGTTGAGTGGAAAAAATTATGAATATTGAGCTATTGCAATGAAGGCCTTGTTTTATTCTCAAGACATTTGGAATTTGATGGAGAATAGACATTTGGAATTTGATGGAGAATGGTTTTCAAGAACAACAGATGCAGCAGCGTACAATGCCTTGTCTCAAGTAGAAAGAGATTTGCTAAGAGACAAAAGGAAGAAGGATTCAAAAGCCTTGTTCTATATTTTTCAAGCAGTTCATGAAAGTGTTTTCCCAAGGGTTGCAGCAGTGATGAAGTCCAAGCAAACATGGGACACCCTCCAAACAGCCTACCAAGGCATGGAAATAGTAAAGAAAGCAAAGCTGCAAATGTTGAGAAGAAGTTTTGAAACATTTTGTATGAAAGAGTCTGAGAATGTAGACTTGTTTTTTACACATGTAAGTGGGATGGTTACTCAAATCAAGTCTCATGGTGAGATACTTGAGGAAAGAAGAATAGTTGAGAAAGTTTTGAGAAGTTTGCCAGCAAGGTTTGATGCCATTGTTGTGGCCATAGAAGAGACAAAGGATCTCTCGCAGTTCTCAGTGGATGAGCTTAATGCGTCCCTAATTTCTCATGAACATAGAATGAATAGAGCAACAAGCTACTCATTGGAGCATGCCTTCAAGACACAAGTATCATTTCGTCAAGGTCGAGGTAGAGGAAGATCATATGCTAGAGGAAGAGGAAGAAGCCCACACAGAGGTGGAACAAACAGCCCTTCAAGCTCAAGTGGAAGAGGCAGCAATCAAAATCCAAGTCAAGGGCCAAGCCAAAATCAAGCACAAGGTCAAAGGTATGATAAATCTCAAGTCCAATGTCATTACTACAAGAAGTATGGTCATTATATAAATGAATGTAGAAATAAGCAATATGACATTAGTAACAAACCAAGTATAAATTTCACAAAATAAAATCAAAACCATGATAGCATGGATTTGGCTTGTAATGTAGCACAAGAAAAACATAGTGATATATGGTATCCAGATTCATGGTGTAGTAACTACATGTTAGCAAACATAGAAATGTTTCCCAATCTAGATGAAAGTGTGAAATCTGAAGTGACACTAGGGACTGATAGCAAAGTCTCTGTCATGGGAAAAGGAAGAGTTAATATCCTAACAAAGAAGGGGAAGAAGAAGTACATCTCAGATGTTTACTTTGTCCCCGGTCTGAAGTATAACCTCATAAGCATTGGATAGCTCATGCAAAAGGGCTACAATGTCTTCTTCAAAAATGATGTGTGCACAATTTTGGATAGGCCTCCAAGCAGATAGTTGATTACAAAGGTTCAGATGACAAACAATAAAATGTTTCCCCTAAAATTAAAATCAGATTTGCAGAAAGAAGGTGCACAAGTGCAACTCTTAATGAACTCATAAGAGAATGGAAGAAAAGAGGCAGTTGTCACACATGTAAACTTTCAAACAGAGGTGAAAGATGAAAACTGGTTATGGCATTTGAGATTTGGTCATCTCAACTTTGGAGGTTTGAATTTGCTGCATAGGAAAGGCATGGTGAAGGGTTCTCCACTCATAGAAAAACCAAAAAACCTATGTGAAGGATGTATCTTGGACAAGCAACAAAGAGAGACATTTCCAGCAGGAAATTAACTAATGGAAAAGGCACCTTTGGAGATTGTCCACTCAGATTTATGTGGACCAATGCAGACACCATCAATTGGTGGCAACCACTATGTATTGACCTTCATAGATGACTACACAAGGAAGACATGGGTCTATATCCTAAAACAGAAAAGTGAAGTGTTTGAGTGCTTTCGCCAATACAAAGCTCTTGTTGGGAAGAAAAGTGGACACTACATCAAAGTTCTCAGGACTGACAGAGGTGGAGAATACATCTCAAATGATTTCCTTTGTTTTTGTAGGGAGCATGGAATTCACGAGCAATTTACACAAGGTATACACCTCAGCAAAATGGTGTTGCAAAAAGGAAGAATAGGACCAATATGGAAATGGAAAGGAGTATGATGAAAGAAAAACATTTGCCAAATGATTATTGGGTGGAAGTTGTCGCTTGTACAACATATATCTTGAATAGATGTCCAACCAAAATCATATAGAAGATAGTTCCTAAAGAGTAATGGAGTGGAAGAAAGCATAGTGTCACTCACATGAATTTTTGGATGTGTGGTGTATGCACATGTCCCGAATGAGTTGAGGAAGAAGTTGGACAGCAAGGGTAAGAAATGTATATTTGTTGGATATAGTGATGAATCCAAAGCATACAAGCTCTACAATCCATCAACCAAGAAGGTCATAATCAACAGAGATGTGTAATTTATAAAATAGGAAGCATGGGATGGAAGTTTAGAGAAGACAGCCAATGTCAAAGCATGTGTACCACATGAAGACAAATAGGAATTAACAACATCAAGTAATTCTTCAACAGTAACTCCCTCTACTCCTATTCAAGGGCAACAAAGTAGGCAGCAAGCAACACCATCAACAAATAATAAGACAGTTTCGTGCAGCTAAGCAAGTGCTTCTACAAGCACACCGCAAAGCAAAACACCAAGTGACATGTCAAGCCCATCTTCTACAAGCACAAGAAGACCAAAATTTAGAAATTTAAATGAAATTTATGAGCAAGAAGAAGTTGATAGTAGCGTTGGCCTGAATTCCTTATTTGCATCATTTTGTCATGTAGATGACCCAATTCATTTTGAAGATGTAGTAAAAGAAGAAAATGGGTTGCAGCAATGGAGGAAGAAATAGAAGCAATAGAAAGGAATGACACATGGGAGTTAGTGAACCTTCTAAAAGGAAAATATTTCATTGGAGTGAAGTGGGTCTATAAGACCAAAAGCAACATTGAGAGAAAGATTGAAAGGCACAAAGCAAGGCTAGTTGTCAAAGGTTACAAGAAGAGATTACACGGAGATGTTCTTGCCAATCGCGAGGATGGAGACAGTGCACATAGTTGTGGCGATTGTCTTGCAGCATAAAAGGAAAGTGTATCAAATGGATGTAAAATTAGTGTTCTTGAATGGAGTGCTAAAAAAGAAAGTGTATGTTGAACAACTACCTGGTTATGAGGTAGAAGGCCAAGAAGACAAAGTGTATCAGTTATGGAAATCTCTTTATGGGTTGAAGCAAGAACCGCGTGCTTGGTACAACAGGATAGATGCTTACTTGTTGGACAATGGTTTCGACAAATGGGATGGTGAGCCTACTCTCTACATCAAAGAGAGAGTGAAGATAACATTCTCATTGTCATGTTATATGTAGATGATTTGATTTTTACAGGCAGCGATGATTTCCTCATCACTGATTTCAAACAAGTCATGAAGAGTGAATTTGAAATGACTGACTTGTGATTGTTAAGATATTTTTTGGGCATAGAAGTGAAGCAAACAGAAAAAGGCATTTTTATCTCTCAAGCAAAGTATGTGCAAACATTTTGGAGAAATTTAAAATGCAGAACAGCAAGTCCGCACCAAATCCAACTATCATGGGCTTGAAGTGGAACAAAGAAAATTGCAGCAGCAATATCAATTCAACATTATACAAAAGCATGATAGGCAGCTTGATGTATTTGATTCCCACTAGGCCGGATATAATGTATGCAGTAAGTTTGGTGTTGAGGTTCATGGAGACACCCAAGGAGACACATTAGCAAGCAACGAAAAGGATTCTAAAGTATATCAATGGGACAAAACAGTATGGGATTTTATACACAGCAACAAGTGATTTCAGGTTACTTGGATACACTGACAGTGATTGGGCAGGAAGTGTTGATGACAGAAAAAACACATCAGGATATGTTTTTCATTTGGGTTCTAGGGCCATTCCATGGGCCTCTAAGAAGCAACCAATAGTGTCATTGTTAACAGCAAAAGTTGAATATGTCGCAGCAATAGCAGTAGCGTGTCAGGCAATTTGGATGAGAAAGATGTTGAGAGATCTTTGTCGTGACCAAAAGGGAACAACAACTATTTTCTGCAACAACACCTCAGCAATATCATTGTTAAATAATTTTGTCTTTCACAAAACGACCAAGCATATTGATGTTAAATATAATTTTATCAGAGAGTTGATTAACAATGATAAAATTATGTTACAACACTGCAGGTCACAGGGACAATTTGTTGATATCTTCACAAAGCCATTGGCACGTGAAAGTTTTGTTTATCTTAGAAAATGTTTGGGAATTGTCAATGGAGGCAATTGTGATTAAGGGGGAGTGTTGGAAATATTAATCCCAACCACCCCGTTAAACACCCTTAACACCCTCACAACTGCCATACTTGTCAAAAGTATTTTTGCATGTTGCGTCTCTATTTGAAGATGGAAGAACTGAAGCCAGAACAAAGTACCACACGAACCATTCCTCAACACAGCAAAGAATTGAAGGCATTTAATGTATTTTGGTAAATAGATATGTGAAAACATTTATTGCGCGACTATTTCCCATACTCCACAAACACCTGAGGGATTCTGATCACACTCAATAACAACAATGTATTAACTATTTGCTCTATCATACATTAATGTAAAAAAATTGTATGTTGAGTTAAAGAAGCATGTAAAAATCATTTTGCGAGTGAGAGAAAGAGAGCGAGAATCTCTAAAGAGAAGATAGTAGAGCAAATTTTGGTAGGTGCATGAATGTTATTAGAAAAAATCTTTGTATATGAATGTATTTTCATGAATTAGAAATTAGTCCTAAATTTTATTGTTGGTCCAAGCTTACTGCCCCAAATTTAGCTCCCCCGAAATTCAGCAAATAATTTTACTCTGCCTTTCCGCATAAATTCTGTTTAAATTAACATGAAGTTCTCCTTGAATTCGTAAAATCAGAAAGTACTGTTCAACGTGAAGATGTGTTGGGACTAACCAAGTGATATTATTTATGTTTGCAATAAGTGAAAGCTTAGAATAAGTAATACGTGAGGGCTAAACAACTGCAGGATCAGGCCTCGTCTGCCAATTTTTTGTTATATTCGTTTCTGTTGGTGGCTCTGAGGCGATTTGGGACGATGGAAAATAACCAGCGAGTACACCCAACGACAAACGATGAAGAAAATAACATGAAAACGTGAAGCAGAGCTCTTAATTTATGGCCACCTCCTGTTCTAATCTTGAACAGTATGTTCGGAAGGTTCTGAGGGATTGCTAGTAATGGAAAAGCTCTGCCGTTCAAACTATTGCGTTACATAACCTGGAATTCCGAGCTTGCAGAAGAGAAGTTAGGTATTCCTTCGGAAGCGAGCGCAGGCAGTTTATCATTCCCACAACATATCTCAACCATCCTCAGTTTATCATGCCCACAACATATCTCAACCATCCTCTATTCCGGGAGCTTCTGCACAAGGCCGAGGAGTAGTTTGGGTTCGATCACCATATGGATTTTCTCATTCCCTGCTAAGAAGTTGCATTTGAGAATTATTATTATACAATGTTACAGTGAGAGCTTTGATACGCCGTATGTTTTCTTTTAAAAGTAAAATTTATCTGCTATAACCTGATTAGTGTTTCCACATCTTCTATCAATAGATATATCGCGTTTCAACAACTTTGTACATATCTCCAATTTGTTTATTGTGTAGACCTGCAAAGTATTTGAATTTTTATTGTTTATTAGGAGTGTGTGTGTCTTTCATGTTTATTTATAGAACAATATATAATTATATGGAGGTCATTTTAATTTTATTTATTAAGACTAGAAGCTTAATTTACAACTTAATACGAGCAGATATGTAAATATATTTTTATTCCATTTAATAAAATTTAAATATTTTTTTAAATTGAAAATAATATTTTTTTTATAATAAAAATTATTTTTAAAATAATTAGAAGTAAAAACATGCATAGTAGATGTTTAATTTTTATTACTTTACATATTTTAAATATTTTAAGATATTTAGTTATATAACTTTCCTATATTTATTATCTAGTTTTTTTTGTAAATAAAATATTTTAATGTTTTTATAAAAAAATTAATTATTATCATAAATATTTAATAGATTAATATTATATATATTTAAATATATTAGTAATTAAAAAGCATTTACCTTTGCTGATAAAAGTTTGTATGCATTTTTGTAAAATATATTAATGCCAATTACATATATAATTAAAAATTAAATTTTATGGTTAAAAAAATTATTTGATCTATATAAAATTCAAATATCAAATTTTTTAACACTCTTAATTGGTAAGATTCAAATATCAAGTTCTTTAACGCTCTTAATTGGTAGGTCGATCGTGGAGCATGGACGAGTGTAGGGAACGGAGATTTCAAAGTAGTGGCTTGAATAGAGCTATATGAATTTATTAAGAAAGTGCCTAGTAAAATAAATATAGCTAATTGGAGTTTGAATATGGTGGGTACTCATAGTTGCTAATTATGAAATTATCAAATTTAATAAAATATTTATTTTATTTTGAGTTCTTTTATTACAAAATTGTAATATCTTTTAATTTTATGCCAAATATATATGGGTTGAGAGTATATGTCTTTTTAAAGGTTATATGTTTAAATTTAGAGGAAGCAAAATATATACATATTTATAAATTATACAAGTCAAATCACTAAGCATAGGTAGGTCCCTTGTCACATAAACAAGGAAGTTTCATACACTAATTCTATGTCTATCTATATCGTGGTCTTGAAAATATTTTTTATTATTATAACAATAAATTCAAGTCTCCTTATAAGATAATCGAGTGGTTAGCATAATGGGATTCATAGCGTATCTAGCTTACAGGTTGTTGGAATATACTCTTGGTGTTAAAGTGGCACATAATGGGATTCATAATATATCTGGCTTACAAGTTGTTGGATATACTCTTCGTGTTAAAGAGGCCGCTGCAAGGTCAATTCACCATAATAATAATAGTAATAATAATAATTCAAAATTACAGATTTGCCATAGTAAATAATAATAATAATAATAATGATAATAAATTCAAAATCGTCTCCTTTGGAGTGACTGAGTGCTTGACACAATAGGATGTTATTCCTTCCACCTAGATTCAAATCCCACAATGTAATAGCCTTGGTGAAAATTCAATGTAATAAAAGTTAATAAAGTCAAAAATAATAACCACCGTAAACATGATGTGAAAATAAATGGTAAACATCTATTAATTATTTAATATGAATCTATTACATGTCATTTATATTTCAAAATAAAAATAAAAAAAATAGACCTTTAACTATCTAAAAATCCACTCACATGTACAAATTCTCATTATATATATATTAAACATCTAAAATAAAAACAACACCACATCAACATTAAAAATTTTAATAAGATGAAAATAAAATCCATTTTTATTCAACATATAAGTGACATTGATATTGTACCATCAATGATAACGGGTATTTTTAATCATCAACGTATCGTCGTGGTATATGCCATACATAAATAAAATATTATTTCAGTAAATGTCAATTATTGAAAGGAAAAAAATTGGGGACACAAAGTACATTCATAGCTATAGCATAGAGCCTAAAATTTATTAAAATGATTTGTAATTACTAGTAAAAATTACATACCCCAAAAGTTAGAATTACTATGATATAGAAGAGAGGAAATTGGTACTAAGCTATATTCATTTCTAATATATAAACCCTTCTTCCAAACAAGATATTGGAAGTCATTGTCATTTTAACTACATGCAGCAAAATAGTAATTTGCAGTAACTAATAAAATGTGATAAATTGCATCGACTAATAAAATGTGGTAAAGGGATATTCAATGGCCATGATATTTTATATATAAAATAGGGATTGGTTTCGTCAATGCCTAGTCTCTTCATCGTCCTAACTAAGATGAATTCACGTCAAGATGGTTATGTAAAAGATATGGATCGGGTAGATCGAAATGTTTTATACAATATTGTTGCATGTGTTTACATGAGGTTTTAAGGATCTATATAATGGATTTAATTGTTGAAATATTTAAGTATCTATATAATGGATTTAATTGTTGAAATGTTTATAAAGCCTACAATAATCATATTAGTACTAGTTTCAAAAGGATCTTCAGTGATATTATAGGTTTATTATTAGTAGAATTAAATAGACAATAATTCATAAAAATGGGAACAAGAAAATCTATGAAGTATAAAAGGAATATTATTGGTAACATTAACTTTTAAAGTTAAATACTAAATTGTAAAATAGTTTCCCATATCCATATATCAAAGGATATATTTCACCTTTTCATTTCTTATGATGGGCTTTGATCCACTTTTTCTCTCATTTGTTATCATATTCATATTTGTTGTCAGTGGGTAAGATGATGCCAAAAAGTGTTAAAACATATTACTGAATTCACTTTCTTAAAACTTATATATTTTTAATGATTTTAACATATTTTTATTATGTGCTATTGTTTTCACAAGTTAACAATTTATGAATATAAACTAAGAATCCTAAGGCCAATCTACAAAAATAATTGGCCTAGTATAAATTAGTTGGTAGCTATATTAGTATAATATAGCTACTATTAGTTACTTATATATTTTTAATTGGTGGGTCTTTACTAGCTAGTTGGTATATCGTATAGGAAGAGTGTGGGTTCTTAGAGATTCAAAGTTAGTAATGGTTTGGGATAGTAAGAAGGAGGTAGATATCTCTTTTATAATTCATATTTTGGTTGAAATCAATATAGAGTTGGATTTTTTTGAGAAAATCTCATTTTCTCATATCTATAGGGAATTGAATCAGAAAGGAGATCAACTCTCCAAAGAGGGTTTGTAGTGTCTCCCAAGGTATTTTGGTAAATATGAAATGTGGGATGATCATCGAATCAATGTTATGGAATTTCACTTCTAGATTTTCTTCAGTGTACATGAAAGCATTTTGAACATATCTTTTGTATTATAATATCAAATGTATTTGAAGTTTTTCTGAAAATTTTTTGAGCTAAACTTGAATCATTCCACCTGTTGAACAACATTATATATATATATATATATTATATATATATATATATATATATTTATATAAATATGTATATATATTATATACACACACATCAAAACAATAATCATTATATATAAAATATAATATATATATATATATATATATTATATATATATATAATATATATATATATATATAATATATATATAAATATATATAAATATAAAATTATTTTTATTTGTAATTTATAAATAAATATATTAAAATCATAGATACACATCATTAAATTATTCCTTCTCTAAAGTTTGAATTAAAATCTAACTTAAGCATCGCTAAACTTGAACCATGTGACATAGGCTTCAAACCTAATTGGGAACCTCAACAAAACTCGAACCTTCTCAAAAACTTTGAATTTTAATCTAACTCAATCATGCCCCAAATTGAGCCATGTGATATAAGGCTCCAACTAGCATCAGGTAGTCCACAATACTAAACATGTGTGCATTGAGATAGAGTGGTCAACCCACCAAAGGAAGTACTATGGCTTTTAATTGATCAAACACTTTGAAGATAAAGGGCTAAACAAGAATTTATGAGCCCCTCCCACTCTGGCCACTTAGTGCAGTCCCTATTTGGTCCTTTGGTTACAAAGAAGTCAAGCTTACTTTCTTCGAGCTCTCCCTATTATTCTACCTCCCCACCCAAGCCAACCAAATTAGGCCTCGTCATTATGGTGTAGGAAGTGACACCTATTAACTAATGTCTCACTGCTTGTTTCAATCGGAATTTTTCTTATAACTTGACACTAATTCATTTCATTTTAAATGGATCCATAATATCATACAAACGAAAAATTATTTGCACTTCAAACACTGAAAAATGATCATGAGGATGGAGGCATAGCACCACTAAACAATAAGGGAAAATTGTGTGGAACATAACCTGTGTTGGATAAGAAAAAAATACTACGAAAAGAAAAAAAATGGTGTATTACAATTTTTTTAGGGTCTCTGCATGGCACTAGAAATTAATGTTTGAATATTTTGAAATCTGACAATCGGAGAGATCAAACAATTTACCTCTCTTCTGACCATCAAAATCTACAATATTTCTGAAATCTACAAATATAGTTCAACAACCTCTCTTCTGACCATCAAATTCTAGAATATGTCTAAAATCTGCAAACATAGTTCAGTAACTAAGACGAGGACCAGTAAGTATGAATCGTGAAATATCATACATACTAGTGATGGTAAAAATGGAAGCCAATATGGTGTAACTTTCTTATCTAACTTTCTTGTTAAATCATGAAGTACATTTCTTAACGAACGGATAAAATATACTTTACTAGTAAGCGGCAAGTATTGGCTAATTGTGAGCATAGATGTTAAGGATATGTGAATGAGTCTAGCAACCTTTCTGAAAACCATTAATATGATCTTTGCAACATAATTATATTTTCTAATATTAAAATGGTTAGGATCCCACATAGCAACCAATCCTCTCAAGAGGCTAGAGGCACTGGTTGCACATACTTTCCAATGAGGACAAATCTGCAGTAAAAAATCACAAGACTTTTCCCTATCAATCATGGTCTATTGGAAGAGAACAATTGGAGGATTGTGTAATTGAATGATGCTTCAGATGGACCTTGTTTTTTTGGATAGATCCCAAGCCCCACACATTGAATGACATAATTATCATTCTACAGGATTGATCGTGGGTATGTTCCCTCTAAGGACCCAAGCATTAAAATAAACATCTTTTGAACACCCATTTGTAGGAAAAGGTAACTCATGATCAGGGGAGAGATTGTCCTCCTATTATTCATGAAATCAAAACAAAAGGTCAGAAGGGGAAATGGAACAAGTAGTGAGTTTCTTATACTTGGTACTTATCTTCTTCCTAGTAGTGACATTTTTCTTAGAGGAAATACTAACCAACACTTCCTTTTTTGAAAAAAAAAAAATGAATAGTGAGAGGAATCAAGCCTCTCTACTCATTTTGAGCCAAGTTTTCCAACTCCACATCCTCAAATATAGGAGATGAATATATGCCGAATGGGGCCCCAAATTCAATTAGAGATTAAAAGTAATCCCCCTCTGTGTTATGTTGATCGACCTCCCTATCCCAACCCATAAAATCACATGTAAGCTTAAACATGACTCGATCTATCATCTCCAACTATGGATGTTAGTTAATATGTGGAGTCAATGATAGATGAGAACCCAATTTATCATCTCTAATGACATCGTTGACATGAGATGGTTGATGTGGGGAAATGTCACCAAACCTATTACAAACAAAATCTTTAAAAGGAGAAATTGCATCATTAACATGGGAGATTGGGATCTTATTTTTATCAAAATTCAAAGGGTCGATTCATGCTGACACATGAATGTTTTCCAGCCTTGGATGATCAAATAATTTCACGATCCAACCATGTTTATGTGATCCCTAATAATGACTAGCCTCATACTTTCCAAGAAATTCAACTAAGAGGTGACCAATCGCATGATAGTAGAGGCACTTGAAGGGGATCCCCCAATAATCTAGACATTGGCATAAAGAGAATGCCCCCCTAAAAATATCAATATATGCCAGCAATCCTCTTGAATAATCCATCTCCACAAGTATCCATGCAATCCTTTTGTGAAGGCTTCTCAAACACCCACCCTTCACATAATATTATTTGCAATGGCCATAATAGCCTGTTTAGTCCACAATTCCAAAGGTAAATCAGGGAATTTTACCCATAGAATATTGGGTTTAGGAAAATCCTTCAGAGGATTGAAGCCCACATACCAACATTGTAATGGAAGAAATCTCGTACCTTTAACTCAAGGGATGTTCACAATGCATGCCACATCCTCTGTGCAGAGAAAGTGAAATGAAAACTACACATTAAATAACACATAAATCTTAGCTTTATATTTTATAAGAGGTAGCCAACTCTTTTCAACCCAAATATTCATCTGATCCTTTCATCTTGGTAAACTCCCATCTGCCAATTAGCACTATTTATTTCAATCCTTCTACCTTATCCCAAAAGATGTCCACCTATAATATCAAATTTTGGACTTTATTTGATGACTTAATGGTTTTGTCCTTCTCAAAGTCTTTGTGTGAAATTGAATGGCCACTCAATTCAAATACACCACCACCTTGTACATTGCCTCCTATATTACCTGCCCCCACATATGTATCCATTGACAATCTATCTATATGGGATTTATTAAATCCTTTAGCATTTTATTCTGCTAGGATGGTGACCTCAATCAACTCATCCTACCCAAGAGAGTTATTGTGTAGAATATCCCACTTTGATGACATGGAAAAAAAGGTTGTCAACCCTCAAGCAAACTATAAGTGGTGAATGTGGTCTTCACTTAACCACTCCAAAATCGCCTTCAATGAACATGCTACCTCCTAAATAAACCGTATATTACCTAGAAAATATGTAAATGGACATTCACATTCAATCAGAACCTGCCCCAAAAAAATAAAAGATTCAATAACCTATCAAAATTAATTACTAAACCCGATGTCCTGGACCTAAAATCTATAATGAAATAGAGCCCCCAAAGTAAAATGATTGACACCCCTCCTTAAATCACATAACCTCCATGCGTGTCTACCCTTTTGATAAAGAGAATACACAAATAAACATTAAATATATAATGACATGGTAGAACTATTCATGCCACTGGGTTAAGGCATGTCTTTCATGAACAAAATTACTCATAGCTAGCAACCTTTGCACCAACACCAGCAACAGAAACAGCGTCAGTAAAAACTCATCGCCAGCAATTAAGCTAAACATAGTAGCTACTAGAATTAACAAACTACATATAAAACCTATTAATAACCAAAAGTGTAAAAATAAGAAACAAAACAACAGAGAAACTCACAAATTGTTGTGTGTGGAGCATGATTGTTTAGAGGTCTTTGTTTTCAGCCAGATGTATACCCCAAGAAGTTTGTACACCCCTCCACGCGGGGGGTGTGGGGGGGACTTGTCCCCCCCCGTGGGGGTCCGGGGGGGCCGATCCCCCCCCGGCTGGGGGGTCCGAGGGCCAGTGGTCCCTCGACGGAGGCTCAGGGGCAATGCCTCCGAAGCTAAAAACATATGTAAAATTGCCTTGTAAAAGTATAGTAATTTCTAGTCAATCTGGGCCATTCATTAAGCGGATGATCTAACGGTAGAACTTATGTTTATTTTAGGGTTTTTTACCCTAGAAGGCAACCCCTCTCTTTATATGAGGGCATTGTATTGAGTCTGTGTAATGTATGTGTATTCTCTGAGCGAGAAGCAGAGAGGTGAGACTGTAAGAGAAAATAGAGGATATTACAGCGGATCTATTGTAGGTTGTGTCTCTTCATTTTGTTGGATAATAGAAAGGAAGGACTTGCTGTTCGGGGTGGACGTAGCCCAAACTGGGTGAACCACGTATATCTGTGTCTCTCTTGTTTATGTGTTTTATGCGTGTATATTTCTGCAACATTTTATGTTTTCCATTGTTCCGTAATATATAATTTTCTAACAACTGGTATCAAAGCCGAAGGTCTATTTGGCTAATAAACTCGCAGGAAAGAAGGGTTCCTCGTTCAAGTGGGAGCAATGGCAGAAGATGGTAAGTTTAGGGTCGAGAAATTTAACAGCCAAAATTTCTCGCTGTGGAATATGCAGATGGAAGATTATCTGTATCAGAAAGATCTATACCTCCATTGGGTGGAAAATCAAAGATGCCGATGGGTATGACAAATGAAGAATGGAACCTTCTCGATAGAAAGGCACTCGAAACAATATGGTTGTGCCTCACAGCATCAGTTGCCTTCAACATTTCGAAGGAAACAACGATAGAGGGTTTGATTAAGGCGTTGGAGAAACTATATGAAAAACCCTCAGCCTCAAACAAGGTATTTCTTATGAAACGGTTATTTAATATGAAGATGTCGGAAGGAAGATCTGTTGCAGACCATTTAAATGATTTTAATACTGTTACAAGTCAATTATGTTCTGTAGGGGTAAACTTTGATGATGAAGTTAGAGCTCTGTTATTCTTGTGCTCATTACCAGAAAATTGGAATGGTTTAGTAATGGCCATTAGTAACTCTGTTTCTAGATCTAGTACTTTAAATTTTGATGATGTTGTCGGTGCTATCCTTAGCGAGGAAATGCAATGGAAAAACTTCGGTGAGACATTGGGTAATGCTTTGAGTGCAGAGTCTAGAGGAAGAAAAATGGAAAGAGGAAAGAGCTCAGGATATCACAGTAAATCAAGGAAAGGAGGATCCAAGTCCAGATCAGGGATAGTGTGTTGAAAATGCGGAAAGAAAGGACAACTAAAGAAAGACTATAGATCTCGGAAGGGAAAATAAGGAGATGCACAGCAAGAAAACAATCATGAAGCAAATGTGACAGGTGAGGTGTTACAAGATGCTTTGATTCTTTCTTTCGAAAATATTACTGATTCCTGGGTGATAGATTCAGGGGCCTCATTCCATGCCACACCTGATAAGAAATACTTTCATGACTATGTTCAAGGAGATTTGGACAAGTTCATTTGGGTGATGATAAACCCTGTGAAATTGTTGGAATGGGTAAGGTTCTTGTAAAACAGCAGAATGTAAACCAATGGCAACTAAAGGAGGTAGGGCATGTTCCAGATCTAAAGAAAAATTTGATTTCAACAGGGAAGTTAGGCGGTGAAGGTTGTGTGACAACTTTCACAGATAAAGCTTGGAAGGTCACCAAAGGAGCCCTAGTAATATCAAAAGGCGAAAAGGTTGGTACATTGTATTTATGCAATGGTATTTCTAACTATGTTAATGCTTTAACTTCCAAAGGAGTAGATGCAGCATTATGGCATCATAAGCTTAGACACATGAGTGAAAAGGGGATGAGGATTCTTCACTCAAGGAATTTGTTGTCGGGTTTGAAGAATGTTGATTTGGACTTCTGTGAGAATTGCATTTTTGGAAAACAGGAGAGAGTCAGATTTCTTAGAGTTGGGAAAGAAAAGAAGAGTGAAATATTAGAGCTTGTGCATATAGATGTATGAGGACCTGCTCAAGTATCATCTCTTGGTGGCTCTCGTTATTATGTTACTTTTATTGATGATGCAACTAGAAAAACTTGGATTTATTGTATTAAGAATAAATCTGATGTATTTGATACTTTTAAGAAATGGAAAGCTTTGGTTGAGATTGAGACAGGAAAGAAATTGA
>APFE030160034.1:86869-162686 GCA_000404065.3 Pinus taeda
GTTAAATGAAATGTTTATTTATATAAGCTTTCTATCATTTTTAAGTGTTGGCCATCATTTATTTACAAAAATCTAGAATTTGTAATTTTCTTAATGAAAATTACAATTCCGTTCCTTTAAATATAGAATTTAATTTTTTTTTAATTATTCAAAATATATAAAATGTCAAAATTGCAATGTATTCAGATCACAATTACAATTTTGTTGGCCAAATTTCAACCTAAAAAGGACATCTCACCACCAAGTAAACTAAGACCAGCTAGAAATTGCCACGAATGTTGGAATTCACAATAAGTAAAAACAAAAAATCCACGAAACATTTCTTCGGCATTGAATTGGCCTCAATTTCACTGGGCATCAAATATCTTGGTTTTCACCTAAAACCAAATGGTTACTCCAAGCATGACTGGATATGGCTCACTAATAGATTTTATAATCGAATTTCCATTTGGGAATAGAGATGTCTTTTGCGGGCAGGGTCACGCTCTCCCAAGCTGTTCTGCTACAGATGGCGGTGTACTGGGCACACCTCTTTCATCTCCCCATCAGCATCATCAACAAGCTGACCTCAATCACGGCAAATTTTATCTGGGGTCTGAAAGACTTGAGAATTTTGGGCAGGTCACTTATTTGCAAAACTCTCTGCAGGGGCATTTTTGGCACCGGGCCATGGAGCATTACCATTCAACAAAAATATCTGAAGGGAAAGGGATTGGAATACTGGTATCGGAGAGGCACTATTGGTATTCGAAGAGGCTCTGCCATCTAGCTCAGCTTTAAGACTGTCGAGGAACTCTTCCTAAACTCAGATGGCGTTTGCACTTTGGCAATCGTGTGCTCATTGGTATAGACCACATTGTCAGCGAACAATGATTCTTTCTACATGATGATGTTATTTCCGCCTTACATCGCCTGGGTATCTTCACTTGGGATAAAATCATTCTGGATTGGTCGGGTCTTTCCCCCATATGGAAAACTGCTGAACAAATCGGTCTACCGGCCCCTCTCTTTTGTCTGGGTACAAGTCACCTCGTCCTTACAGGCTTGTGGGATCATGCGCGGGGGTCTTTCTGATCATCTATATTGGTTCTCATCCAACGCTTCTGCTCCTATCTGTGTCAAAGATATATATTCTGAGCTCATCGTTTCAAAGGTTCCGGGTTCTGCTCCTATTTTCCCTACGGCACTATGGAAGACAGGTTGCCCGCCAAGGATGATTTTCTTCACCTGGTTACTATTCAACAATAAGAACCTGACGTGGGACAATTTGAGAAAGAGATGTTGGCATGGACCTAGCAGATGCTCTATATGCGAGACAAACAAGGAGTCAAATTTTCATATTTTCCTTCATTGCAGCTCCACACAAGATATCTGGTATGAACTTGCTTTTTTATACAATTTTCCTCACGTTGTCTTCGATTCTATGCATGCAGCCTTTCAATGGTGGACTTCACAATGTGAAAAACGTCGCCCCCTTCTCATTATCACGGTATGGTTTGTATGGGAGTGGCGTAATCACAGGATCTTCAACGACTCCAAAGTCCCCTTTAAATCCATCCTGCCCTGTATCTGCTCTTATTACGACTACATTTCTAGTAACAGGGCATAGCTCCTTTTTGTGACATTTGTTTCATATATCTGTACTCAGGACTATTTGCATATGATGTATCTCTATGTATCTACATATGATGTATCCTACACACTTTTTGTCTCTCTTTGCTCCCTCTGAGCTTTTTGTGCCCTATCTGCTCAACAGAGGTGTCTTTTCTGTAAGCAATTTGGCTCTTATATTGCGTTAATATAACTATCCAGCTTTTTCTTCTGAGAAAAAAAAAAAACAAAACGTTCCCACACAGTCAAAAAAACACCCACTTCCCCACACATATATTTGATATCTGAAATTAATTGCATATAATTTGGGTAACCAACCCCTTTTCGCATCAACCAGAGTTTGATATCTGAAATTAATTGCATATAATTTGGGTAACCAACCCCTTTTCGCATCAACCAGAGTGTGGACATTGAGCCTTCGGATCCTGTCGAAAAAGAGGTGGCGACTTTTTCGGATCCTGTCGAAGAAGGGGTGGCGAGGGTTTGGTATCCAGTGACTGCACCGATCGACCCACTCCAAGCCTAAGTTGTCAAATATCCATGAAAAAATCATATTATTATGATGATTGATTCATTACTTGTGATTGCCACCCGATATTTAGGTCCAGATCCATTTGAGTTGTAAAAAAATTGTCCCCAATCTTTTTTTAAGGTAAATTTCAGTACTAGTTTTGCATGGAACCAATATGATGAGGCCTTCTGCTATTATGTTAAAACCAATATGATGAGGCCTTATGCTATTACATTAAGGTAAATTTTAGTCATTTCAAGTAATTGATTCCAATCCGTTGTCTCTTATGGTAGTCATAAATGGTTGGAATTTTAGTTCCCTACATTATCCTGTAAGAAATAATCCTTATTCGTCCTTCCACACCTACATGGCAGATCGAAAGGAGGTTGAATCCTTTCAAGATTGTGAAATTATTTTATTTTCAGTTAATATATATTGATTTTGACATTATATTTTGTATGGTACAAGGACTATAGTGGCACAAGTTTACAGTATCATAATTCATCAACTTTTGCATGCCTGGTGGGTTTTGCAAACAAGTTTAGTTTAACTTTACTGTAGAATTTCCAATTTTTCATAATGGATAAATAATGTGTTTTTATCATTGAATGCATGGCCTTAACATTTATTTATTTTCCCAAAATAAATATCCTTTCACATAAGATTTGAGCACGTGTTAATGGATGTTTAATGTTAGCATATGTGGTGTATATTGAACACTTATATTCTCATTTTTGGAGCTATATTGTTTTGTAGAAAATATTGGCTTAGCAAGAGTTGCCTTTAATGGCACTCCTACAACAACCTTCTGCACTATATGGCCTTGGAGACTTATTTTTTATTGATGGTTTATAATAGAATATTTTTTTTAATAATTTTATTTTATTTTATATCAAACATGTTTGAATTTAATACTTCACTTGATGTAATGTGTTGATGTGTTTGAATATACAATTTTATGGTTTACAGGATTATGTTGTTACATGATGGTACCGGGTTCTTGAGTTATGTTGTTCTTTTTTCTCAAAGGTATGGTTTTGACTTTTTTGCACTGAGTTTGCATTTTCATTTATATTTGAGTTTTTTAATTGGTAAGAATTTGAATTGTTCATATTTTCTCAGAGGAAACTACATTTCGGTGTTCTTCATGCTTGGTTTCCATGCTATTTGTCCTTGACAACAATTATTACTTTGTGCTTAGGTGAATAATCTATTAACAGGAAAACTTTAATAGTGCTTATGGAAGTTTATTACCCTGTGTTATGATGTTTTCTACATACATTTATCATAATTACTGACGGGGCCAGCCCACGTGGTCCCGCCGTTGATGTGTTGAGGTGTAAACGACCATAGTGAATATAATAATATTGTGGATCTGTTGGATATTTATGTTGGTTGATTTGCAATCGGCGTCGTATGGATTTCGTTTTATGAGGGTTTGTACCTTAATACCCTGTCCTTTGAACACATGTCCCTTCTCGGGATCCCATGAATCCGTTCAGGTTTTGGGGTTTTTACCCTTTCGCACTCATCTCATTCTCGTTGTGTCGCTTGGTCTTTCGCTTTGCAAGCTCTGTAACTTGGCGGTTTGTTTGTTCTGGATGCGGATTCCTGCAACTTGTTTACACGGTTCGTTGGTTATGGCTCCTGGTTACCCTCTCGGCTTCGGTCGTTGGTATTTGGTCTGATATGATTATGTTCCTCCGGCATTTTATGAATACTTTGGTAAGTTTGCATGGCACAATTCCTCGGCTTGCATGTCGAACACTACTGTGATTTGAGGTTTTGTTTTTCCTTCAATGGTCTCCGTCTCTGTGTATGTTGTTTGTATCCTGTGAGTGATTTAAGCTTTGCGGTGGTTGTATAATGTTTGCTATTTGTTCCAACACTGGTTCAACTTCTCTTCACAGTCCTTGGCAATTCGATGGCGGTGTCCTTAGTTGGAATCTTTGTGTGCTCATTTGGTAAGTTTCTGGGTTCTATGCTGGAATTTTTGTATCCTTCTTTACCTGTACCTGATGTAGTGGCTCCTTCGTGAGCAGGGTCTTCTCGGGGTCGGCTGAAAGCTATAGTTCACCGAACAGGTAGGGTGTCATTACCTTCTGTTTGTTTGTCTCTTTCAAAATTTCTTTCACTCGGTTGACGTTGTTGCTTGGTCTAACCACTCCTATGCATGCTCTTGCAGGTGTAACTATTCGTGGGTTCCAGTGTTTGAGCTTTCGGCGGTTCGGGCAAACACGAGTAGTTTCTATGATGTTTGGCAGCTTGTTTTTAGGGGTGTTTCGACTTTACTTGCTGAACCTGGTTACTGGTCTTAGACTGCTCTCTATCTGTACTTGACCCTTCTTTAGCCGCTGGGCACGACGTGGGTTATGATTCTGAGTCTTGTGGAAAGTTGGTTTCTTGTTTACTGTAGGGGTTAATGTCTCACGACCGTGGTTTTAGTTCAGGCCTCTATTTCGGACAGTATGTAAAAAAAAAAAAACTTATATTGAAATGTTTGTGGCCGACTATGCAATGTATTCATATGAATTGAATTTTTGATGAATAGTTAAGACTTGTGTTGTTTTTCCCACATACCTGTTACGAGGTCTTTCTTTAATGGTATGGTTGTATGGACTTTTACTATTGCTTGTCATTCAACTGGTTATTCTCCCCTCTGGGCTCGGAACCTGTAGAAACATGTTCAGCAGTCTTGTATAATACTCTACTAGTGCAATTACACAATTTCTGAGAACACGTTAGGAATATATATGTGCACAAAATGTTTTTTTTATTATTATCTCTGTTCTTTTCCATACAAAGTCGAACCCCTGTGATGGTTTGTTTCACCCATTTTATAACACTGTATACAAACAGTTTTGTAATTGTTGTTAGTTGTGTTGTTGGTTATATCAGTTATTTCATATTCGGGCTTTTCCATAGCTAGTTAGTACATTCTGTTTTACATGCATTCACAACCGTAATATAGATGTTCGGGAAACAAATAATTCTACCTAATCACTGCTGCTCCTAATTAAAATTAAAAATCATAACAGTATTTTTTTTTGGAAATTTAAAGAGTAAAGTAAAATAAAAATTAAAACAAAGACAGATCTACTGTCCATCCAACGAACTGTGTCCTCTGTCCTTTTCGGAAACCACTGCCCTGTTAGCCAGATGCTCCTGCATCAATTACTATGGTAAAATCAAAATATGGTATAAATATGGAAAAGCTAGCAATATCATCCATATTGTTTTGTTATTTGTCACATAATTGATCTTATTGTCATGACACACAACTTATTCATTAAAGGAAACACATTTCTAAGGAAATGAACCAAAAATAGCATGGGCAATGGAGAGGATTTCCTTGGGATACACAGAGTTGCATTGCATGTGGAAGAATAAACATAAGTGACATTTTATCCAACTTTTCTTGAGAATCAAAAATAGTCTCAGCCAGTGTATCTAGTCCATGAAGTTATATGCCTTTGTAGGTAATATTCAATCATTTTCGGTGAATGACCTAATAATAAGTAAACTTTAATGACTCTCATGGAAGTTTATTACCTTGAAGTGCTTGTTACGGTGTTTTATACATATATTTATCATAATTACCATGGTAGAAATAAAATATGGTATAAATATGGCAAAGATACCATTTGAATTGTGTTGTTAGTTGTCATATAATTTATCATCTTGTCATGAAACACAACTTATTCATCAAGGGCAACAAATTTATGAGGAAATGAAACAAAGTAGGAAGACTAATGCAAAGAATTTTCTTGGGACACACAATTGTATATGGATTTTTATCTAACTTTCCTTGAGTCAAAAATTTTCTCCGTTGATCTATCCAGTACATGAAGTTAGATGCCTTTGCAAGTCAAACTCAATAATTATTTGTCCCTCTCAATATCTAGTTTTAGTTGGATTTCACATTTAATTGTTATCCACCATCTTACAATCAATTCTGAATTGTGTGCTATGAATCATGGTTGTTGAATTACTAATGTTAGTATTATAATTGTGTTTAAATTTTAACTGGATTTTCTAATATGAAAGTGCTTGTCTTTAATGTTTCCTTAAGTCATCTCTTTTAATTTACTTGTATTTCAACTAAATTAAATATTACAGGTATTAGAGTTTGATACATTGGTCAACTTGAGTTTGATACATTGGTCAACTTTCCTTTCATTACTTGAGTGTATCTGAACATATGTGGATGGGAAGTGCATTGTCCATGGAGCAAATAAATATAATTTTCTCGGGATTCATATACAAAAAGAAAATTTTCCTCTTTTTTATGTCAGCATACCACTTGCAGCCATATATGGAACACATTCTTGTAGTGTTGGGCAATATTTTCTCTTTTTATGTTAGCACACCACTTGTAGTGATATGGAAATATATGGGACACATTCTTGCAACCCTTGGGAAAGAACCTTTAATATATTTTGAAGAAAGGAAATCGGAAAGATGGATGATTCATAGTTTGTTTTCTTCTCCAGCTCTTCAACCCCTCATGAAATTTCTTCAAACACAAATAATGAAAAGGTTGCATTGGAAAACTACCTTTCCAACTGGCTGAATGTATCATTTATGTTACTACATCAACATTATAGAAATTATGGATGAGTAATACACATTTTCTCTATTCCTAACCAATGGTACAATTTTAAATCTCAACCAATAGCCATGAGCCAATTTTATGCTATATCATTGATCATAATCTTGTGCATGTTAGAATCAATTTAATATAACATAAGATAAATATTTTCCATAATCTGGGCCAACACGCCATAGTAGAAAGGATGCTTAGCTAATCTTGATAGGAATTTCTAAGTATGGAAAGGTATTGATCATCATAACTCGAGTTTTCTTCGTAAAAGAAAGAAGTCATGTTTGAAACAGGACATCATTTGAGAGATAACAAGAAAAATTTTGTTCTATATTCCCCTATCTTCATTGTCACAAACACAATTTCATTCATCTCTATATCAATCATATACAATGCCCATGAACATTGGAAATGAAATCTCATTCAATTGAAACTAATTTTCTCTAGATCAATTTGAACATAACACTACAAAAGAAATATAGCACCACTTTCGCACAACATTTTCACTTTTATATCTATTTTTTAGCACAACATTTTCACTTTTATATCTATTTTTTATGAAGCCTTTAATTGATTAGCTTGCAACTTCTCGACATTCCATACTATAATTTAGCTATATTTAAACTAAGTGGAAGGTACTATTCTTCATTCTACTTCAAATCTTGAAAACCTTTTTCCATTATTGTGGGCACTGAAATATTTTAGATTTGGAAAATGACAACTTTTGAAGTTGAAGTTGGCAATCTTTGTAATTTTTATTTATTTATTTTGATTATTGCTAAATTTTTAGATTTTAATTAATCATTATTTTCTTAATATTTGAAGATCCTTGGACTCTAACAACAGCTAAAACTTTTCACACAGATGACTGCCACCCAAGAGCAGTAATATCCCATGCAGTGACAAAGGCACTTGAGCCCAACCACTATTGTGTTGCCTAAATCTCATTAATAGGTGAAAAACTAGTAAAATTATTGTAGAAATTTAGTCGTTATTACTCATAAAAGTTGTCATTTAAATAATGGATGGGAAGTGACTTTGTTTTAAAAATAGTTTTGGATGGAATAAATGAAGTATCTAAGTGGTTCTTAGATGATTTGGATGAGAAAGTTTCTTCTTGTTTGTCATTGTTTTTAGTCAATAGCAATTATTCATTTTATATGGTGATGAGTTTTATTTTTAATTTCATAGTAAGCATGGAATAATTTAATCAAACCATGTATTTAGAAACCATGAAAGCTTAATATTTGATTGGTGTTATGGTATGTGCCTGAGAGAAACAAAGTTGGTTTTTAGCTAAATATATATTTTTTAATCTCTTTCTGAGGTAGTTAACAAGTTTTTATGTAAAATATCTTTTTCAACACTTTTTTTATAAAATGGTGGCCACAATGTAGATGGGAATTTAATTGGATTTTTGAACTAGGTTTCAACAAATTGATAGATTATTGATTTGCTACATCTTTTCGAAACAGTGGGATTTATGATTTCCTAGAAAGTGCTTTTAATTTTTTTTACTAAGTAAAGTGTTCGGTTTTGTCTTTTAAATTTTAAAATCTGAAGTTATTTTAAAATATTTTTTTACAAAATGTGAAAGAGCTAAGAGGAGAATTTTGTATTTAAGTTTAACAAAAGCCTTAAACATTTTGTTAGTTTTTGTTCATGAACATTGATTAGATATTTACAATAATAATATTGAAAAAGATGCAAATTTTAGTATTTGTATTACCTTGATTTTTTATTTTGCAGTGTAAGTATAACAAGTATAACAGTACATAGAAGTTTTCAATATTGGTATTACCTTGATTTTTTATTTTGTAGTGTAAGTATAACAATATATATAAAAAGTACTTCGAAATTGGTATTATCCTAATTTTTTATTTCTTATTGTAAGTATAGAAATATACAAAAAAAATTAAAAATGTTTTTTCAATTTTTTAGAGTTGCAAAATATCTAATTTTTTAGATATTAACCTTTTACCATGTTAATACTAAAACAACACAAACTTCAAATTCATATTACCTTTTTTACCTCTTAGATTTTTAGTATAATAACAATGAAACAACACAAATTTAATTGATAATATCTTAAATTTTTATTTTGTATTGAAAATGTTACATATTTGAAAATACATGTTTGCCCATATACAACACATAAGTAGATAAATTTTCTACCATAATTTTTTACCTATTTACCTATTTGAAAATGCATGTAACATCCTAACCCCAAAGAATTGTTTTATGAAAACTATAAGTTAATTTTTTTTTATTAAATATCTATATTAGGCAGAATGGACCTTATCAACTATATGAATTGACTGTATGTCAAATCCCTGGCGCATACCAAATGTTCATTATGGTTGTTACCCTTTAGTTTGAACTTTATGCTAACTCAGACATTGGAATAATGCTGCCACGCAGCGGGTATTAACGCCTCCCACGTTGGCATCCCTCGGAAGGTGCCCCTCCATTAAGGTGGGAGAGCCCTGAGGTTGTTTCCTATCACCACAGTCCTCACTTTCATTGTCATTACAGTCCAGTATTAATGGTATTGCGTCCAACTATTTGGAATACTCGCAAACCCTTGCATCTGGCAAACATTCAGCCGTTGGATCTAAATGGATCTATGGTCTCAGTGATTTGGGTTTGTAGACCGTAGGTAAATGCCATTCTCGGCGAACTCGGGGTCATTTTTTTTGTGAAGAAGTGGTGAGAAATGGCTCTGCAACTGCATGTGCCCTGACGGAGGAATGGCAGAAACGCCCTCATCACACCCACAAGTAAAACATAAACAGGCCTACTTTCGATATTTTTTAACTATTTCTTTGCTATCGATTGGCACTTACATTCATAACCATGAACCCTTTATTCGCCCCCTGCACAGGTGGGTTTGTTGATAGCTGTTTCTCGGTGTTGGAGGGATGTGTAATGGTTTTGCTCAATAACCAGAGGTAACATATGCAGGCCTGCGTATCTCATACAAGGTTCCTTGTTATTTTTATAAGAGCTTGATATAATAAAGTGTCAATTTCAGGTGCAGTGGGACGCTTGTTGATCAGCAACTTCTTCATCAGGTGAACTCATTTGTCTGCATTCGTATTTCTTCCTTAATACTTCTTTCATTTATTTCTTAAGCTTACATTAGCATGTTAACCATCTGCAGGTATGCCCTACGGTGGGTCCGGTGGGTCTTAAGCATGAATACTGTTCTTTTGGAGTAAAGTTGTGTTTAAAACCAATTATCAAATTTACACATAATTGGGTCCGGTTGCTAGTCGAGGATGGATACAGAGCCTGAAAAAAACACAAAACAATAAATTAATAAATAAATAAATAAAATGAAAAATATAAACTTGAACGAAAATTAAAAGATTGAAACAAATTGAAACAAAAAAGTTAAAAAAAAATAATAATAAGTAAATGAAAAAGATATATAAAAACAAAAAATAAAATAACAAAAACAAAGAACAAGGAAAACCAAACATATATATATAACACAAAAAAAAATAAAACAAAAAAATCAACTCATGAAAAATAAAAATCAAAAAAACATAATTTAAAAAAATATTGTGAAAAAATATAATTGATGAAAATAGAAATGATGATAATAATAATAATAATAAGTTAAATAAAAATGAAATAAACTAAAAACAAAAAATTAGTAACTAATAGAAATGGAGTTATTAAAGAACCCATAATAAGACCTCAACCCATCACCTTACAAATAAATAAATTTAAATAATAATAATAAATTGAATTTTTAATGTTAAACCATGGATAACCGTCATAAATTTTTGGTTAAAAACAAACTAATACACAATCAAAAGAAAAATTGAATGTGTTATAACATGAGCGCAGCAAGTATAATAAGCGCTACATAGTAGCTACTACCTGCAGCTTAGCTTAAATATAGATTAAAAAAACAAAAAAATAACAAAGACAAAGATTTCATCACAAAAATAAAACAACTAATAAAATATTATATTGTTTAATGTCATCACCAAAAATCAAGAAATATGATTAATTAATATTATTTATATTAAAATGCATATATCTATATGAATTGTGTGTTTATTTTTATTAGTATATATAATGTCTATAATTAAATTTATAAAATATGTTTTTAAACTAATAATAAGTCACCCTAAATTTAAAAATATTGTGAAAAAATTATATTTTGAAAATAGAAATAATAGAAAAAGGAAAAGAAAAAATCAAAAGGTTTAAATAAAAGTTTGTCTTTGACTAAAAATTTGTGTTGCTTAATCCATAGTTTAACATTGGGAATTCATTTTTTATTATTTTTTATTATTATTTAAATTTATTTATTTGTAAGATGATTGGTTGAGGTCTTATTATGGGTTATTTAGTAACTTCCATTTATATTAGCAATTAATTGCTTGTTTTTGGCTTTATTTCCTTTTTATTTAATGTTTTATTTTTTTTTCCCTTTTCCTATTATTACCATTTTCGTGAATTATAGTTTTTTGTCCATATTTTAAATATTAGATGACTTATTATATCTACAGCATTCCTTCGCATTCCTTATTCCTTTAGTTTTGTCTTTCACTGCATAGCATATTATTTTATCTTTGACCAAAAATTTATGTCATTAAATTTTTGTTATTTTTATTTTATTTAAATTTATTTATTTGCAAGGTGATTGGTTGAGATCTTATTATGGGTGGTATAATAACTTTCGTTTCTATTAGTTACTAAATTTTTTTTCAATTTTATACATCCCTAATGTCCTACCATCAGTTCTATGCACCCAATGTTTCAATTGTTGCTGCCACTTCATAATAGCAATCTCATGAAGAGGAAGTTGACCAAGAAATCAACCAGTCATCTCATCCAACTTCAGAGAACACGACCATCGCAACATAAGCACAGGGCACCGATCTAGCAATTGTATTACTTTAAGTTTTCTTTATTGTAATATTTATTTTGAAAAAAATTCTATGCATATATAAAAAGTCATTTTGTCTTTTGTCTTTTTTTTTAACCCTAACTCTCCCCTTCCTTGGGAAGAAGAGGCTTTGAGGGTGGGGGAAATGTTGGAGGAGTTATTTGTCTTGACTAAATAGTAGGATAGTAAAGAGCCAACTAGCCCTAGTCAAGTTGGCAATTTGTATTGTGATGTAAAGTTAACTAATGGTGGTTTAAGCAGCATAATCAGTCAGACAGTTAAACCTGCATAATTGTTTCGCTATTCTATATATATTTGTTTGTATAGCAATGTAATGGTTGATTTTGATACATAATAAGAATAATATTTGTGTGGCTTAGCTATCACTCCATTACTGTGTCTGGTATCTCTTTATGCTTATTGTATAATTTCTTGAACTATGTCTATTGGTAACAATGGATGCTATTCGCTAGATTACAACACTTGTATAATCATTGTAACTACTGATGTATTATCTATTAAGCCTTTTATGGTTTTGTTATAAGATTGAATAGTGTTCACTAAGTTTGTGTGTATGCTACTCCTAGGGTATGGTTGTTTGAGCTTTGTTAATTCAGAGTATGTTGTTGAGCTATCTCGATATGATGTATTGTTGGTATGATATGATGTATTGTTGGTATGAGATGTATTGGACAGAGTTGTTGATGAGCCAAGGTTGGTTAGTCAAAGTATGTATTGTTGTTATTATTGATGTATGCATGTTGTTATTATGACTTGATAGTGATATGTACGTTGAGCACGGGCTTGTATTGCATAAAGTTATTTGGCTTGGGTAATAATACTAAGCAGAAGTAGATCTAGTGTGAAAATGTATGAAAAGAGGGTCATGGAGAGTTGAAAGTCGTTTCCTTTAGGGAAAGTGGTAGCTTTCTTATTAGGGAGTAGTGGCTTCATTTTGGTGGGTTCCTAACTGAACCCTATCAAGGATCGCTTGCACTCGACTGTCTTTATCATGAAAGGAAGCTTTGGTATACTTCCCCAATGTACACCCTTTGCATGTGTCTCTCTGCTCTAGTGTACCCTTGGGCAGTTCTGTAGAAAATTGTTGCATGATCTTCAAATCTCCGTGGTGCAAGTGACCCAATATTCTATGCCACAACTCACTCATGTATCGGCTCTACACCTTCTCTACTTTAGTGTTCAAATCAGTGGTCTTATACATCCAATTTGTAGAGGTTCTTCACATGAACCCTGATCCGCTTCACCTATCCTGAGGCTATGTAATGAAGGAAAGCCTTTCCCTTGCTAAAAATCACATCGTAGATGTCGTAGCTCAATTAGGCACAACTAAAATGCTAAATATTTTAAAAATGGATTCTAGCAAGGAACCAAATTTGCAGAGAAAAAGATCTATGTTTCATGTATTTCAAAATCAAGGGAAGTTGTGAAGATGTCATAATAACATTGCTCCTCTTCCTAATGCATATTTTCATGAAGAAGAACCCTTTTGATTTTTTGAAGACGATAAGGATGATGTTAAAGGGACTATTATTATGCTTGTGGGGGCTATTTGATGTCATATTATATTTTTATGATTTTATTTGGTTAAAAATAAAAAACGATTTCAGCCAAAACGGGTGCGGCCTTTAATTAAAATTCTTGGTTCAACGGGTGCGGCCTTTAATTAAAATTCTTGGCTCATGGCCCTAGCTAGCACTATATACACATATTATCGAATTCCATCAATTATACACTATCAAAATTATGCATTGAATTATACACTATCAAAATTATGCAAAGGCAATGCATTATATATGCATCCAAAGAAGAACCCATAGTGGGGTCGGTGGTCTGCTCAACACATCAAATGGATGAAAGACTATTCATCCTCATAAACATCAATATAGTTCTCTCTCTGACCAATGTGGGATATACCCTACCATCCTCATAATATGCTTATGAAATGGATGAAAGACTATTCATTCTCATAAACATCAATATAGTTCTCTCTCTGACCAATGTGGGATATACCCTACCATCCTCATAATAGAAGCATATTGGTTATTATTATATGGCATAGTTAGCACCCACGAAGAACTGTGTCATAGATATCTAGGTTCACTACTATATCGTGGTTATAATGGCTTCCATATTTGTTATTTATGATTACAAGAAGATATAAAAGTAATTCCCCAAATCGCACTTCCAAAGGTGGTTGTGCCTCATGCAAAGGCTAAAGAGAAATGTGTATGTCAAACTATTCCTGGACATTGACCGTACTCGGTGTCAAGTAAATTATACATACATTTGTTGGATTTCCATACGTTGTGTGAGACAGGAAAGACAAGTCAATTTGCTTACATTTTGTTTGACGATGTCATAAGTGGAGCATAAAATTAATTAACTATCAACACCAGATATATATGCTATTAAATGTCAAGCATTATCGTGTATTGGTATTAGCAAGCCAAACTTCTATTTCATTGATCAAAAATCAAATTCAAAGTTCGTTGATACGTATAGAGGCAGAAGCATACAAAATCCATCGAATTAAAGAAATCAATCACTCAGCAAACTAATTTTCATTGGTAGCCCCAAGAAGTTAATTTTGGTTGCTTATGGCACGCAAACAGGGAAAATTTTCAAAAATCTGCAATCTGAGTTCTTTGCAGGAGGACCCAAATTGACTTCAACACAGGCGGTTTCCAAAAATTGAGAGTGGTTTCATATATTTCACTAGTTATTCCATGGCAAGTTTTTGCAAAAAAACAAAACATCCCGCAAACTAAGGATGACTCAATCTATTGGAATTCGATTTGTTGTCTTTAGGCTGACTTGTCCACTCATGAAGGCTGACTTGTTCTTTTGATGATGACAAGGTCTTGGAGGGTCTATTTGACACTTTTCACTTTACATATTTTTTATTTACAAGATGTAATATGCCCAAAAGGGTCTTCCATACATGACAATGACTCAATTGACTTGTCAACTCAATGACAAGCCCTAGAAGCACTCAATGGGTGCTTGACCTATAAAATAAATTTCCCTTGAACATGAAATTCATGCCTCAAGTATGACAATAATAATTTTATTCTTCTCTTTACATCAAATACATAAAATCATGATTACATATGTCATTATCACAACCGAACCTAGTTACATGTTTCAACAAATATGATATAGATAAAGGACTTTCAAGGATTAAATGTTAACAACAACAAAAAAACGCCAAAAGCCTTTATAGGTATGTACTTTATATAGATATTAAAAGATTGGTATCTTGTAATGCCTTGCATCTTTCAAAGAAAGTTTATGTCTTGCATCTTTCGAAGAAAGTCATTATTCATTATTGGTAGTTGACGTTGTCATGCATGTAAGAAGAAATTTTATCACCATATTCTCCATATAAAAACATATTCACAAATATTTCTTTATGCTTGGACAAAGAATTTTCATTGTCATTTAGGAATCTCGAAAGATTATGTAATAATACAAATCCTTCCCTTGAAATGTATATCGAATGGATGCTTTATCCTTTGAACATTGATCCTTCACAAGGTCATACAGCTTTCCCATTTTGGGAACTACTTTATATTGCATCTCACATTATTGACATTAAGACTGAATACCAGATTTTCATAGATCTCAGGGCAACGTAAATAAAAATGACTAGTTAAAAAGCATTAACACGCTTGAAAATGGCAGCAATATAACCCAAAAAAAAATGTTACAAGCGAGAAAAACTACATTCTAAAATAATTATCTTCTTTATGTTGATCGTGGAGGAAGGGAGATCAAAATAAAGCAATGACAGTTATGTGCTTTCAGTGAAGACTTTGCTTATACTTAAGCAAAACATAAAATGGTGGGCGAGAGACTTGTGCTGCGGCAAAGCCAGCTTCCTAAAAGGAACAAACAACCATGGCAATGCTTAGGTCCAATATAGAACTCATGGTTTATAACCTTAATCATGCACTGAATTTAGGCAAGTTTAACTATCACATTCTCAGGAGTACTGGGTAAAGTCACTGATCTAAGTAACTCCAATGAGAACAGGAGTCCTAGAAAATGAGAGAGTAGAGTATTTCCACAAGCCTGCAAATACACAACCATAAGGAACATTAATTATTAAATCCAAAGTGGGATAAGATCAAGTTGTCAAATGAACACAAATTCTCAATTGATGAACTACTTTCTCTTGCTTTAAACTCTGTCACTTTTAAATATTATATTCCAAAATTCAAAACACGATAGTCTCTGTGAAGGTCATTTTCCTATTTTTTGAGGTAATCAATTTAAGTGAATAAATCAAGATAATTGCATGGACAAATAGCACAATCTTAAATGCCAGCAAACGACCACACTAAGCTACACATATGACTTATTTTACCGTAGTGGAATTGCTGGGGAAACAATGTGAATCCTAGACAACAGTAGGATTCAAGAATCGCACACACTTGAAAGTCTAGGAAAGAGACATTGAAGAATATAGTATAACCCTTAAATTTCAAAGCATCAGGGTGAAAGAAAGAATCGATTCAAGAACTGTTGCAGACATACTCGAAATTCTAGAAAGCAAATGGCATTGAAAAATTTAGTGTAATCATTAAATTTGAATGAAGTAAAACTTTTCACACTACGAGCAATAAAAATGTACACAAAAATAGTTTACTGCTCATCATTTACATAACCTTATCCTAACTAATTAGTGTTCATGAATACTGTATGCATGCTTTATAACATCAATATTGCATGCACTAAATCTTCTCAACCAATTTCCTAGAGTTAATATTTGGCATAGAGACGTTTAAGACGTTGATGTGGAATTGCTGACTTACTGAACAATATACAAAATGGGCATTTTTCGGAACCCCCATCCGCCTCAATAGCCTTTTTGTTTTCTTTCACGTCAAGCATACTGAACCTTTCTAATTTGTCCTTTCTTAATACCTTGAAATTAATAATTATATACCAGTCAGTCTTGCGACCTGCAATTGATAAATTCTCCCTGTTCTGCAGTTGCTTCTAAGATTCTTTGTGAATTGTATAACATTGATCTCACAAAAAAGATAAAGGTGTGCAAGGTGTAACCTGAAATTTTTGTAGGTTCAGATCACCAAAAATCCTCTTAAGCTATATTGAATCCTCTTAATCCTCTACCCATGTTCCCATGTTGAAGAAATAATCTATGTTAGATTTTCTTTCATATATACAGCATGCCCAAACTAAATTGACCAATCATCTTAAAGTTTATCAGCACAAAAATGCTTAAGACCATAGTGCAATATTCTTCTCATAATTATTCCTTTTTATACCTTCTAATGAACAACTTTGGAGAAGGCCATACATTGTGATACAATGCTAACAGGATAGCTTAGGTTTGTTCTAACAATGTTGATATAGATAAGACCCTCTACCCAATTGCTATACAGTGTATCCACTGACTCTTCATGAGCTCATAACTCATTCCCTGTTTCAATAAGAATTGTTACACAATCACAATCAACCATGTTAAATTTCTTTAGTGTCTCTCATTCATAGTTAATTTTCAATGTAAAGATGCTTTCATTTTTGGCCATATCTCCACTCCCAAGCAATATTAAAGCAATCTTAGCCCTGTCATTTCAAAGGACTCATGAAGTTCAACTTCTAACTCCTCATTCTTGTGTTATTCGCAGTAATGATGAGTTTGTCTAACATATAAGATTGCAGTGACTATGTGACCTACGTCTTAGATTTTGACATGTATGTTTGAATCTAATGAGCTTCTTCTAAAACCATTAGCTCAAAATAATAATCTATTCTTGCATACCAAGATTAGGAACCTGCTTCAGACCATACATTGCATTTATCAACTTGATTACAAGATGTTCCCTCTTTTGTGCAAAGCCTTAAAACTACTAAGTAAACGCTTCTCTTAAAAAACACCATTAGATAAGACACTTTCAACATCCATCTGATCAATATCCCACTTAAATTAGGATGCTCTCAGTGACAGCTACTAATCGCAATCATTTTAGTTATAGTTGCAAGAGTTTCTACTAGTCAATGCCATATTTTTATGCAATAGCCGTTGAAAATTGATGTTCGTCTTTATCATAATGGTTGAGCTTCTCGTACAGCTACAAGCAGCCTTCTTGCTGGTTCCAACTATTGTAGGTATCTAATCACTTAGTCAAGTCGAAGTTGACCAAGGTGTCATGTGGCCTTGTCCATGTCAATGTTAAGTTAATATCAACTTGAGAATAGATTTAACCTGGGAACATAATCTACTTGTACATGAATGTCATTTCGCCATTTGTGCAACTAATCAAGCTATCAGGTTAAGTCAAATAACAACCTAGGAAGATATTGTTCTTAAAATTACCCAAGTTGAAGTTGATCATCAACCTAGGTAGGATTGTTGTTATATCACATGGCCAAATCAAAGTCAACTTGGGTACAAATGTTGAATCACCAAACTAATTTGAGTCAATCTATGTAACACTTGCTAAATTCACCAAGTGGGAGTTGATCCTCAACTTGGGAAGAAATATTGAATCACCATTCAAGGCAAAATAGTCCTCAATAAATTTATTTAGTGACCAAGTCAACTTAAGTCAACTTGGTTATAGCTCTTGTTGCTTCAAAATCTTGCACCTTGGTGCAAATCCTTCACCGAGCAAGATATTTGCACAATACGAAGTCATTCCCACAGTTTCATACACACACCTATGGATTGATGGGCTAACTTGGGACATGTCACTTCCCTTTGGAGGCTGGAAACACCTAATAGGCTTATCCATCTAACCATCCCTAATATAGGGAGTAACTTGTTTATGGGACTCGATCTAGTTAGATATTTGAAGGTAAGCTTTGTGTGAAGTATTATTGTGCCCCCAACATTAGGAATGGTCCACTATGATGCATCTACATTTATTGTACCTAACGATTGTATATTTTCACTTGATCTTGAGAGGGTTTTGTCAAATGGTTTCATCACAGCACCAGAGGCCTCTTCAAATGATTGCCCTACTTTCTTAGCAGCATTGTAGAGGTTGTTTTACTCATTCCAAAGAGAGAATATAACCTTGTTGATACAACACTACCTATCCAAAACAGAGCATTGGGCTACTTGATGACCCCACAAGATGCTTGACACTCTGAGGTACCCCCAAATGCTAAAATGTTGAACCCATGAAGCTTGGTGCTGGAGATATTGATGATGTGCCCAGTGGACCTAAAATGCCCCTAGGTTGGCCTTGACACTACTTGATGGACATTACTTGTTCCATAGCCTGAATAATGATCATCATCCTTGTGATGACAGGCGAAGGTTTGCACATCACTTTAAAGCCCCAATGCTTGAATGAGAGAGTGCCACATCACCCCTCTTTCCCTTTGGAGGGTCACGTTTGGCACCCTAGATATGACATCTTGGTATGGAGGCACTTTTGAGGCATGCCCGTGATCTAGGAACTGCATCTTAGAATATGGAGCACTAATTAGCCCACATGACACTTATTTGTGGCATTTAGAGCTCATTTGAAGGATGGAAACATGCTTGCAGAGGTTTTTCTCCCACGCATGTAGGTATTTATGGCATCTTTATTATGTTTTTGAGCTATGAGGTTGGCTTGTAACCTCTATCTTGTGGAACACGTAAACTTGTAATTAGGGCTTCTTTACTTGTATTGTTGTAGAAATGAATGGGATAGGTCTCGTATCTCATATAAATAGAGACTTCGCATATTGAGTTTGTTCATCATCACAAATTACATTCTTTCCCTCTCTAAGAGAATGTGAGCTAGTCTTTTTCGCTACTATGGGCATGATGTAGTCCTTATTGGTGCAACTTTCTTGTGTAAGTGATTTTGTATGGAGAGGTTATCCTAGGATTGAAAGAAGTGCCTATTGTGGAAAATTCTACAAGTTTATTGTCTTATCATTGATATTTTGCATGTTGAATGTTTAAAGTAGAGTTTATATTGTGCCATGACTAAATTCTTAAATATTGTTGAAATCTTGCTACATTATTACATGTAAAATTGTTCTCCCTATGGCCTATAGGGAAACTTTGAATGTCTAGATCCTATATTTAATTTTTCCCCTCACAAGAACAATAGTTAGGGTTTTAAAAGTGGATGCCCTAGCCAACCCCCCCTTACTCCATGGAAATCCTTCCCTTGAAGTTTAACCCTAAAAAACTCCATTAAATCCTAACAAGATAAGGCACTAACTGTTAGTGAGCTGATCATCCATAGATTTTTCTAAATTTTATCTTCTTTTCCCCTCTCCTAGAGGTCTATGGCAGCCGTACAGTTTCAAGGGCTTATTTATGCATGAAAGTAAATTTTGTGTGGATGAATCTGGCTCATAAATTAGGATTTGCAGCTATAAATTGTTTGAAAGAAAAATCTAGCACAGTGCATGGTTAAACCATCCTAATTAGGGCTGACATCACCATCTTTTTGTTATCAAGCATACCTAACAGCGATAGAAATAAGTTTCCTAACTAAGTGTTGGTCTCTATTGGAAGGTCTTTTCTTGGGCTGCTATATGGCATTGAATACCCTTTCATTATATATAATCTAAACCCTAACTTATAGCAGCCTTACTCTTAATTTTAGGCATATAGTATTTGAACCCTAGTATCGAAAAGCTAGGTCATCTTAGGCTTTGCAGTAATTTGTCGGTCATTACAGACCTTTATTCATCACCTTGAGCCATAACATTAGAACATCCTATTGAAATTGGGTAGAGCATTGGGAAGTACTCTCAGATGTCCTTGGTTCTAGGATTGGGAGAGAGAAACACCCACAAAGATGAATTTGTGGGCTTTGCACCAAAGTTTAGAGTTTTGGACCCAAAATGAGTGGGCTTTGAACCCAAGGAAATTCTAATTTAATGTTTTGGTTGAGTTGGAGGTTCCTTAAAGGACAAGAGAGCTTCCTAAGGGACCTAAGGACAAGAATAAATAAGGAGCCAATGGAGAGGCTTGTGACAAGAAGCATAAAGGATTATTATTCTTGTCTATGGTGAAAAAGGCAGCCAAAGGAGCCACAAGCCTAGCTGCAAGCCTAAGAAGGAGAGAACAAAGGACCGAGAAGCAGGTTGTGGACTAGCAAAGGGAAGATCGCATACCCTGCGGAAGGTTGTTTTTGGAGAGCCAAGGCCTAGAAAAGGCTCACCGAGAGTTGGCCACAGCTAGAACAAGAGGGCCACAAGCCTGGCTGAGAAGGTCACAAGGTTTGTTGGAGCAGGCTACAATAAAGGAAGTTGGCCAAGGGCAGAAAAGGGAGGTTGAGGCCTGAACAGGGCTAAAGGAGGCCATGATTAAGGCCAAATGCAAGGAGAAAAGATAGGTCAAGGTTAGCTAGAGGTGATCAAAATCTTGTAGCAGTTGAACGAACAAGCTAAGAGCTACAAGAAGGCTAGATGCTGGCAAAGGGTTGTTGTGGATAAAAAAGGAGGTATGTCTGCAACAGCAAGGAGAAAAGCTACTGTCAAGTAAGTTGATTGGTGTTTCGTTGATTTAAGGGTTGCTGCTAAAGCCATAGTTTGCTACAACTATGTATTTAGAGTGTTGTAGATGTATATATTTGGGTAGGAAAGGCTTAGAGGACAAAGCCTCATCCCTAGATGAATTGGTCAAAGGATTAAACCCGATATTTGGGCATAGTGTACGGATTGTAAAGGGCCACTATCCCTAGTACAGGAGCCCTGCAGGTTTTCTTATTAATGGATCTGTAAGAAAACAAGTTTGGGCCTAAATATTGTGTACTTTGTAATGATCTAATTGTTGGTGTAATTTCCACTATGCAAAAGATATTAAAGTTAGGCATTTCCAATGTGTGGATTTTTAACACATCCTTTAGGTGATTTGGGGAAGCCTCCCTTCTAATTTAATTCCAATAAAGAGCAGAAGAAAGGTTATTGAGGTGACAACGCCAACCCTTTCTCTTCTTGCCATAAAGTCTAGCCCCGCCCAATGAGGCTTTGTACCAAGACTACTAGATTTTGCAGCAACAACCACAAAGAGGGGGGCGGGATTCTTGCAAACTACCATATTCAAGAGATCAAGAGTTTGACATTCAAGAGAGTCCATAACATGCTTAGATAGATAGTTAGTGGATAGAGAGATAGATATAATCTAGCCCAATAAGTTAGTGCTTCGAGCTCCATGCAAGAGGTCTCAAGAACTACCTCTGTCATGTGCATTATTCAAGGCTTGTGCTAGGTCAAGCACTATAATCAAATGTAAGTAAGTGCTCAAGGGTTTCCATACAAGATTTATCTTGGAAAAAGAAAGAAATATAGTTCATTAACACACATTGTTGAATTTTCTACAAGATGTACAGCGAAAACCAATTTTTGATTGATAATTACTACCTAATGATCTTTAATAGTTTATCTTATGCCATTGATATCATTGAGCAATGATACATAGAAAATAGCAACAAGAAATGCAACAAAAAAGTAACATCATAAAGAGACTGCCATGCATAATAGAGACAACAAATTTTCCCTAGAAAACCCAAACTTGGGAAAAAACCTAGCAACTCTTCTTTCAAGAGAAATTTTCTTCAGCAAGGTTTACAAATTCAAATTTGTCTAGAAATTTGTGCCAAATTCCAATCCAAATACCAATCCAGCCTAGTCAATTTCCAACCAGTCAACATTGGTCAAACCAACCAAAAATATAGAGGTCAACGCTGGTCAACAATCAAAATTTCAGCCTGCAAATCAAGCTTGGTCCTGCGGTCAACTTGGCCTGCAATCATACTCAATTAACTCTGGCCAATGGTCAACTTTGGTCAAACTCAAACTCGATCAAATTTCAGTTAATTCAGCTTCTTTCTGTCACATGTGCGGCTACCTTTTGAAGAAAGATGTGATGATGAATGATCAAATTGAAGATGTCACATTACATATATATAATTGTCAAATGGGGTTGAATTTGATCAACGAACACATCCTTTCATGGTGGGGCTAACTTGTCCCTTTCGAGCCTACATGACACCCAAAAAACAAAGATTTTATTTTAATTTTCACAATTCTTCTAGATCAACTTAGGAGACCTCTTGGCATGCGAGAATACCTCTAGATACTACAAAAATTCAACACTCCCTCTTAGCGAGGGAGGTATTCTCCTTGGCTACAATAGATTTCCCCTTAGCTGAAATTTCTCCTTCATAAGAAAAGTTGATGCATGTTTACAAATCACTCCATCCTGGAGTAGGCAATGTGAGTATCCAGGGCCATTTACCTCTAGCCAAAGTCCTTTATGGCTCCTTAGGTAAATGTATCAACCTCCTCTAGTCAAATCAACATGACCTAGCCAAAGTCCTTTATGGATTCTCAGGAGAGAATTTGCCCCTAGACCATTCACCCCTGGCCAACTGGCCTAGCCAAAGTCCTTTATGGCTTTTCAGCCTTTAGGTGAATTACATCTATCTCCTGGGTCAAATCAACATGACCCACCCAAGTCCTTCTAGCTTCTTTGGAGAAAATTTGTCCAATCTGTAATTGCCATGACCCATTCACCCCTCATCAAATCCGTATAAACCAGCCAAGTCCTTCTAGCTTCTTACGTGAATGTATCCATCTCCCACGGGCAAATGACCCATCCAAGTCCTTTTAGCATCTCAGGAGATGCTTTGCGCAATCTTGCATGTTGAATTTTTGTAGCTATGGTTAGTCTTCATAATCATATTTTAGCCCTTCTAATGTATAAAGAAATTGAAAGACACATTCTTAAAGTTATTTTGATTATTTAGTCCTTGAAAGAATTTATACGAGACATGTTCTTCATGTCAGATTTAAGAGTGAATTTTTCGACATTTGAAATTTGAATTTTTGGCTCCAACTTAATCAAGTCGGCCCAGTGAAGAGACACACCCATTTTGGACAGGCAAATCAACTATATAACGGCATTCAACCTCCGCCACAGGAGCATCATTCAACCAGCACACAAGAAAGAAAAGTTCTCGGCATCCAAGTGAAGAACAGGAGAAAGACGGACGAATATCTCTCTCTAGCGCGCATTTCTCTCTCTCTCTTAAATTTTGCATGTGTCACCTTTTCTTGGCAATTTTCTAGGTAGGCCGAAATATTGAAAGGCTAAAGTTTGACTTGGTTTGACTTGACTTGAGGGTTGGAGACTAGGTTTGACCATAGCTTGTTGATTTTTTTGATGTCATAGTTGACTAGCCGCATTAGATGTATCTCTTGTTGACCTAAAGAATTTCTCTAAGGAAAAAGTTGTTGGGTTTTTCCTCCAAGTGGGTTTTCCCAGGGTAAATCTTGTGTTCTCTTTTAGCCCTTCTAATGTATAAAGAACTTGAAAGACACGTTCTTAAAGATATTTTGATTATTTAGTCCTTGAAAGAATTTATATGAGACATGTTCTTCATGTCGGATTAATAAGTGAATTTTTCAAAATTTGAAATTTGAATTTTTGGCTCCGAGTTAATCAAGTCGGCCCAGTGAAGAGAAACACCCATTTTCGACAAGCAAATCAACTATATAAAGGCATTCAACCTCCGCCACAAGAGCATCATTCGACCATCATACAAGAAAGACAAGTTATAGGCATCCAAGTGAAGAACAGGAGAAACAAGGACGAATATCTCTCTCTAGCTCGCACTTCACTCTCTTAAATTTCACACATGTGACCTTTTCTTGACAGTTTTCTGGGCACGCCGAAATTTTCAAAGGCTAAAGTTTGACTTGGTTTGACTTGACTTGAGGGTTGGAGACTAGGTTTGACCATAGCTTGTTGATCTTGTTGATGTCATAGTTGACTAGCCGCATTAGATGCATCTCTTGTTGAACTGAAGAATTTCTCTAAGAAAACGTTGTTCGGTTTTTCCTCCAAGTGGGTTTTCCCAGGGTAAATCTTGTGTTCTCTTTTAGCCCTTCTAATGTATAAAGAACTTGAAAGACACGCTCTCAAGGTTATTTTGATTATTGAGTCCTTGAAAGAATTTATCTGAGACATGTTCTTCATGTCGGATTTAAAAGTGAATTTTTCGAAATTTGAAACTTGAATTTTTGGCTCCAAGTTAATCAAGTCGGCCCAGTGAAGAGACACACCCATTTTGGACAGACAAATCAACTATATAAAGGCATTCAACCTCTGCCACAAGAGCATCATTCGACCATCACACAAGAAAGACAAGTTCTAGGCATCCAAGTGAAGAACAGGGGAAAGAAGGACAAATATCTCTCTATCTTGCATTTCTCTCTCTTAAATTTTGCACGTGTCACCTTTTCTTGGCAGTGTTTTGGACAAACCGAAATTTTGAAAAGCACAAGTTTGACTTGTTTGACTTGACTTGAGGGTTGGAGACTATGTTTGACCATAGCTTGTTGATCTTGTTGATGTCATAGTTGACTAGCCGCATTAGATGTATCTCTTGTTGAATTGAAGAATTTCTCCAAGGAAAAGGTTGTTGGGTTTTCTCCCAAGTGGGTTTTCTCACAATAAATTTTGTGCTCTCTTTTAGCCCTTCTACTGTATAAAGAACTTGAAAGTCACGTTCTTAAAGTTATTTTGTTTATTTAGCCCTTGAAAGAATTTATATGACACATGTTCTTCATGTTGGATTTAAAGGTGAATTTTTCAAAAATTGATATTTGAATTTTTGGCCCCAAGTTAATCAAGTCGGCCCAGTGAAGAGACACAACCATTTTGGATAGGCAAATCAACTATATAAAGGCATTCAACCTCCGCCACAAGAGCATCATTCGACCATCACACAAGAAAGACAAGTTCTAGGCATCCAAGTGAAGAACAGGGGAAATAAGGACGAATATCTCTCTCTATCTCGCATTTCTCTCTCTCTTAAATTTCACACGTGTGACCTTTTCTTGGCAGTTTTCTAGGCAGGCCGAAATTTTGAAAGGCTATAGTTTGACTTGGTTTGACTTGACTTGAGGGTTGGAGACTAGGTTTGACCATAGATTGTTGATCTTGTTGATGTCATAGTTGACTAGCCGCATTAGATGTATCTCTTGTTGAACTGAAGAATTTCTCCAAGGAAAAGGTTGTTGGATTTTCCCCCAAGTGGGTTTTCCCAGGGTAAATCTTGTGTTCTCTTTTAGCCCTCCTAATGTGTAAAGAACTTGAAAGACATGTTCTTCAAGTTATTTCATTATTTAGACCTTGAAAGAATTTATAAGAGACATGTTCTTCATGTCGGATTTAAAAGTGAATTTTTCGTAATTTGAAAATTTGAATTTTTGGCTCCAAGTTAATCAAGTCGGCCCAGTGAAGAGAGACACCCATTTTGAACAAGGAAATCAACTATATAAAGGCATTCAACCTCTGCCACAAAAGCATCATTTGACCATCACACAAGAAAGACAAGTTCTAGGCATTGAAGTGAAGAACAGGAGAAAGAAGGATGAATATCTCTCTCTAGCTCGCATTTCTCTTTCTCTTAAATTTCGCAAATGGGACCTTTTCTTCGCAATTTTCTGGGCAAACCGAAATTTTGAAAGGCTAAAGTTTGACTTGGTTTGACTTGACATGAGGGTTGGGGACTAGGCTTGACCATAGCTTGTTGATCTTGTTGAAGTCATAGTTGACTAGCCGCATTAGGTGTATCTCTTGTTGAACTGAAGAATTTCTCTAAGGAAAAGGTTGTTGGGTTTTTCCCCAAGTGTGTTTTCCCAGGGTAAATCTTGTGTTCTCTTTTAGCCCTTCTAATGTATAAAGAACTTGAATTTATACGAGACATGTTCTTCATGTCAAATTTAAGAGTGAATTTTTCGACATTTGAAATTTGAATTTTTGGCTCCAACTTAATCAAGTCGGCCCAGTGAAGAGACACACCCATTTTGGACAGGCAAATCAACTATATAACGGCATTCAACCTCCGCCACAGGAGCATCATTCAACCATCACACAAGAAAGACAAGTTATAGGCATCCAAGTGAGGAACAGGGGTGAAGAGACACACCCATTTTGGGCAAGAAAATGAACTATATAAAGGCATTCAACCTCCGCCATAGGAGCATCATTCGACCATCACACAAGAAAGACAAGTTCTAGGCATCCAAGTGAAGGACATGAGAAAGAAGGATGAATAATTCTCTCTGTACCTCTCATTTCTCTCTCTCTTAATTTTGCACGTGTGACCTTTTTTTGGCAGTTTTCTGCGCAGGCAGAAATTTTGAAAGGCGAAAGTTTGACTTGGTTTAACTTGAATTGAGGCTTGGAGACAAGGTTTGACCATAGCTTGTTGACCTTGTTGATGTCATAGTTGACTAGCCACATTAGATGAATCTCTTGATGAACTAAAGAATTTCTCTAAGGAAAAGGTTGTTGGGTTTTTCCCTCAAGTGGGTTTTCCCACAGTAAATCTTGTAATCTCTTTTAGCCCTTCTAATGTATAAAGGACTTGAAAGTCACATTCTTAAAATTATTTTGAATATCTAGTCCTTGAAAGAATTTATATGAGACATGTTCTTCATGTCGGATTTAAAAGTGAATTTTTCAAAATTTGAAATTTTTATTTTTGCCTCCAAGTTAATCAAGTCAGCCCAGTGAACAGACACACCCATTTTCGACAAGCAAATCAACTATATAAAGGCATTCAACCTCCACCACAAGAGCATCATTCGACCATCACACAAGAAAGACAAGTTCTAGGCATCCAAGTGAAGAACAAGAGAAAGAAGGACGAAGATCTCTCTCTAGCTCTCATTTCTCTCTTAAATTTCGCACATGTGACCTCTTCCTGACAGTTTTCTGGGTAGGCCGAAATTTTGAAAGGCTAAAGTTTGACCTGGTTTGACTTGACTTGAGTGTTGGAGACTAGGTTCGACCATAGCTTGTAGATCTTGTTGATGTCATAGTTGACTAGCAGCGTTAGATGTATCTCTTGTTGAACTGAAGAATTTATCTAAGGAAAAGGTTGTTGGCTTTTTCCCCCAAGTGGGTTTTCCCAGGGTCTATCTTGAGTTCTCTTTTAGCCCTTCTAATGTATAAAGAACTTGAAAGACACGCTCTTAAAGCTATTTGATTATTTAGTCCTCGAAAGAATTTATATGAGACATGTTCTTCAGGTCGGATTTAAAAGTGAATTTTTCGTAATTTGAAACTTGAATTTTTGGCTCCAAGTTAATCAAGTCGGCCCAGTGAAGAGACACACCCATTTTGGACAGGCAAATCAACTATATAAAGGCATTCAACCTCCGCCACAAGAGCATCATTCGACCATCACACATGAGATACAAGTTCTAGGCATCCAAGTGAAGAACAGGACAAAGAAGGACAAATATCTCTCTCTGGCTCACATTTCTCTCTCTTAAATTTCGCACGTGACCTTTTCTTGGTAGTTTTCTGCGAAAGCCAAAATTTTGAAAGGCTAAAGTTTTACTTGGTTTGACTTGACTTGAGCGTTGGAGACTAGGTTTGACCAGAGCTTGTTGATCTTGTTGATGTCATAGTTGACTAGACACATTAGATGTATCTCTTGTTGAACAGAAGAATTTCTCTAAGAAAAAGGTTGTTGGGTTTTTCTCCCAAGCGGGTCTTCCTAGGGTAAATCTTGTGTTCTATTTAAGCCCTTCTAATGTATAAAGAAATTGAAACACACGTTCTTAAAGTTATTTTGATTATTTAGTCCTTGAAAGAATTTATATGAGACATGTTCTTCATGTCGGATTTAAAAGTGAACTTTTCAAAATTTGAAATTTGAATTTTTGGCTCCAAGTTGATCAAGTCAACGCAGTGAAGAGACACCCATTTTGGACAGGCAAATCAACTATATAAAGGCATTCAACCTCCGCCACTAAAGCATCATTCAACCATCACACAAGAAAGACAAGTTATAGGCATCCAAGTGAGGAACAGGAGTAAGAAGGACAAATATCTTAAATTTCGCACGTGTGACCTTTTCTTGGCAGTTTTCTAGGCAGGCCGAAATTTTGAAAGGCTAAAGTTTAACTTGGTTTGACTTGACTTGAGGGTTGGAGACTAGGTTTAACCATAGCTTGTTGATCTTGTTGATGTCATAGTTGACTAGACGCATTAGATGTATCTCTTGTTCAACTGAAGAATTTCTCTAAGGAAAAGGTTGTTGGGTTTTTCCCCCAAGTGGGTTTTCCCAGGGTAAATCTTGTGTTCTCTTTTAGCCCTTCTAATGTATAAAGAACTTGAAAAACACATTCTTGAAGTTATTTTGATTATTTAGTCCTTAAAAGAATTTATATGAGACATTCTTCATGTCGGATTTAAAAGAGAATTTTTCGAAATTTGAAATTTGAATTTTTGGCTCCAACTTAATCAAGTCAGCCTAGTGAAGAGACACACCCATTTTCAACAGGCAAATCAACTATATAAAGGCATTCAACCTCCGCCACAAGAGCACCATTTGACCATCACACAAGAAAGACAAGTTCTAAGCATCCAAGTGAAGAACAGGAGAAAGAAGGACGAATATCTCTCTCTACCTCGCATTTCTCTCTCTCTTAAATTTTGCACATGTGACCCTTTCTTGGCAGTTTTCTGGGCAGGACGAAATATTGAAAGGCTAAATTTTGACTTGGTTTGACTTGACTTGAGGGTTGGAGACTAGGTTTGACCATAGCTTGTTTATCTTGTTCATGCATAGTTCTCTAGCCGCATTAGATGTTTCTCTTGTTGAACTGAAGAATTTCTCTAAGGAAAAGGTTGTTGGTTTTTTCCCCCAAGTGGGTTTTCCCAGGGTAAATCTTGTGTTCCCTTTTAGCCCTTCTAATGTATAAAGAACTTGAAAGACATGTTCTTAAACTTATTTTGATCATTTAGTCCTTGAAGGAATTTATATGAGACATGTTCTTCATTTCAGAATTAAAAGCGAATTTTTTGAAATATGAAGTTTGAATTTTTGGCTCCAAGTTAATCAAGTTGGCCCAGTGAAGAGACACATCCATTTTGGACAGGCAAATCAACAATATAAAGGCATTCAACCTCCGCCAAGAGAGCATCATTCGACCATCACACAAGAAATACAAGTTCTAGGCATCCAAGTGAAGGACATGAGAAAGAAGGATGAATAATTCTCTCTAGCTCGCATTTCTCTCTCTCTTAGATTTCGCAGGTGCGACCTTTTCTTGGTAGTTTTTTGGGCAGGCCGAAATTTTGAAAGGCTAAAGTTTGACTTGGTTTGACTTCGATTTAGGGTTGGAGACTAGGTTTGACCATAGCTTGTTGATCTTGTTGATGTCATAGTTGACTAGCTGCATTAGATGTATCTCTTGTTGAACTGAAGAATTTCTCTAAGGAAAAATTTGTTCGGTTTTTCCCCCAAGTGGGTTTTCCCAAGATAAATCTTGTGTTCTCTTTTAGCCCTTCTAATGTATAAAGAACTTGAAAGACACACTCTTAAAGTTATTTTGATTATTTAGTCCTTGAAAGAATTTATATGAGACATGTTCTTATGTCGGATTTAGAAGTGAATTTTTCAAAATTTGACATTTGAATTTTTGGCCCCAAGTTAACCAAGTCAGCCCAGTGAAGAGACACACCCATTTTGGACAAGCAAATCAACTATATAAAGGCATTCAACATCCGCCACAAGAGCATCATTTGACCATCACACAAGAAAGACAAGTTCTAGGCATCTAAGTGAAGAACAAGAGAAAGAAGGACTAATATCTCTCTCTAGCTCGCATTTCTCTCTCTTAAATTTCACACGTATGACCTTTTCTTGGCAGTTTTCTGGGCATGACAAAATTTTGAAAGGCTAAAGTTTGACTTGGTTTGACTTGACTTAAGGGTTGGAGACTAGGTTTGCCCATAGCTTGTTGATCTTTTTGATGTCATAGTTAACTAGCCGCATTAGATGTATCTCTTGTTGAACTGAAGAATTTCTCTAAGGAAAAGGATGTTGGGTTTTTCCCTGAGTGAGTTTTCCCAGGGTAAATATTTTGTTCTCTTTTAACCCTTCTACTGTATAAAGAACTTGAAAGACACGTTCTTAAAGTTATTTAGATTATTTAGTCCTTGAAAGAATTTATATGAGACATGTTCTTCATGTCGGATTTAAAAGTGAAATTTTCAAAATTTAAAATTTGAATTTTTGGTTCCAAGTTAATCAAGTCGGCCCAGTGAAGAGACACACCCATTTTGGACAGGCAAATCAACTATATAAAGGCATTCAACCTCTGCCACGAGAGCATCATTCAACCATCACACAAGAAAGACAAGTTCTAGGCATCCAAGTGAAGAACACGAGAAAGAAGGACGAATATCTCTCTTTAGCTTGCATTTCTCTCTCTCTTAAATTTCGCATGTGTCACCTTTTCTTAGCAATTTTATGGGCAGGCCGAAATTTTGAAAGGCTAAAATTTGACTTGGTTTGACTTTACTCGAGGGTTGAAGAGTACGTTTGACCATAGCTTGTTGATCTTGTTGATGTCATAGTTGACTTGCCGCATTAGATGTATCTCTTGTTGAACTGAAGAATTTCTCTAAGGAAATGGTTGTTGGGTAACTGGGTTTACCCCCCAAGTGGGTTTTCCCAGGGTAAATCTTGTGTTCTCTTTTAGCCCTTCTAATGTATAAAGAACTTGAAAGATATGTTCTTAAAGTTATTTTGATTATTTAGTCCTTGAAAGAATTTATAAGAGACATGTTCTTCACGTCGGATTTAAAAGTGAATTTTTCGAAATTTGAAATTTGAATTTTTGGCTCCAAGTTAATCAAGTTGGCCTAGTGAAGAGACACACCCATTTTGGACAAGCAAATCAACTATATAAAGGCATTCAACCTCCGCCACAAGAGCATCATTCGACCATCACACAAGAAAGACAAGTTCTAGGCATCCAAGTGAAGAACAGGAGAAAGAAGGACGAATATCTCTCTCTAGCTCACATTTCTCTCTCTTAAATTTCGCACGTGTCACCTTTTCTTGGCAGTTTTCTAGGCAAGCCGAAATTTTGAAAGGTTAAAGTTTGACTTGGTTTGACTTGACTTGAGGGTTGGAGACTAGGTTTGACCATGGCTTTTTGATCTTGTTGATGTCATACTTGACTAGCCGCATTAGATGTATCTCTTGTTGAACTGAAGAATTTCTCTAAGGAAAAGTTTGTTGCGTTTTTCCCCCAAGTGGGTTTTCCCAGGGTAAATTTTGTGTTCTCTTTTTGTGCATAGTGATCTCTATTGTCTTTATGGTTTACAGTTGAATTTATGAAGTGTAATTGCTTAATGATAGAATGGAATTGTTAGAAGATCTATATCATTCGAAGTAATTACCAATAGTTCAAAATATTGTGCTTCTATCTACTGCACTTGAAAAAAATCAACACTTCAAAGACATCAATACTCCCTCTCAACAAAAGAGACATTCAGCATCATACTAAGCTTGTCTCTAAAGTATACAAACTTCGCTCTAAAGAGAGGCTTGGTGAGAATGTCTGTAATCTGCTCATCTGTGAATATGTATTGGAGCTCCACTACTCTTTCCACCATGTCTTGAATGAAGTGATATTTGATCTCAATATGCTTCGACCTGTCATGAAAAACTAGATCCTCAAAATGCTTGACGCAGCTTTGATTATCACAAAAAATCAAGTTGTTATGAATATAATTCATATAGAAATAATAATAAATATAAATATAAATAATAAGTAATTAACTAATGTTAGTTAGTTAGTAAGGAAAAGGCGTGTCTTAGAGACATGACCGTTCATGGAAGGGCACCTACCTAGGGCATATAAGCAAGCCCTCATTTCAATTGTAATCATCCTACATCAATTCTTTTATACAATATACAATATACTATTACTATCCTAGAATGGATGTCTTAGTCTTCGAAGTATTTAAATATTTCTGCTACATATACTACTCTTGGTCGTTACATTGTTATCAAAGTAGCTTCATCCTCTGGTCGCTCATCCTACATCAATTCTTTTATACAATATACAATATACTATTACTATCCTAGAATGGATGTCTTAGTCTTCGAAGTATTTAAATATTTCTGCTACATATACTACTCTTGGTCGTTACATTGTTATCAAAGTAGCTTCATCCTCTGGTCGTGTTCTTCGATCCAGGCCTTTGGCCATCAACATTCCATCAACCTTGTTGCCGTACAATTGAAGCGTTTCGCTCAAAATTTGGGAGTTTCTCCTCTTCTCTGTTTCACTGGGTCTTTGGGCATTAAAATTAAATGAAGAATAAATTATATAACCAAAAAAAAAGGAGAAGAGAAAAGTCAAAAAAAAATATATAAAAAAAGAGAGCAAAAAAACTATTAGAAAAAAATAAAAAGTATAAACATGAATAAACAAAAACAAAATCATATATTACAAAATATTAAAGAAAAAACCATTATTATAAAAAAACAAACAAACAAAAACGACTTATCGACTTACCTGTGGCTGCGGTAGCCATTCTGACACTGTAACCATCCTTTCAACAAAATTACCAGTGACCAGAACAGCCACCGCCATACACAGCGATGTTCGACGAGCACCACTTCTAAAGTTGCTGCCATCCATCGTTGACCACTATTAGTCGTGCCATCCAAGCTATTGCCAAAACAGCACCGCCTTCCTCTTCTCCATCCAAGCTACAGACGCCCTGGCCCATCTGCAGCCATATTCGTCGCAGCAGCCAACGGTTGCCCTTGCCACTGCCACACAATCCCTGTTACGCATTTCTTCGACACTTCTATCCAACCGCATCAACCACCAAACTATCAGTCGCCACCACAAACAGACCACCAACAGTCGCAGCTACAACCCACACTGTTTGTGTTCATTCGAGCCCTCATCCCGATTACTCCACAATCATTATATTCACTATCAACATAAACAACCTCTGTTACAACAATCGCACGCAGATTCCTCAAAGCCATCCAACTGACAACAACCAGTCATGCATTTCAACTCAATCATCAATTTATATGAGACATGTTCTTCATGTTGGATTTAAAAGTGAATTTTTCAAAATTTGAAATTTGAATTTTGGCTTCAAGTTAATCAAGTCGGCCCAGTGAAGAGACACACCCATTTTGGACAGGCAAAACAACTACATAAAGGCATTCAAACTCTGCCATAAGAGCATCATTTGACCATCACACAAGAAAGACAAGTTCTAGGCATCCAAGTGAACAATAGGAGAAAGAAGGACAAATAAGTCTCTCTAGCTCGCATTTCTCTCTCTCTCTTAAATTTTGCACGTGTCACCTTTTCTTGGCAATTTTCTGTGCAGGCAGAAATTTTGAAAGGCTAAAGTTTGACTTAGTTTGACTTGAATTGAGGCTTGGAGACTAGGTTTCACCATAGCTTGTTGATCTTGTTGATGTCATAGTTGACTAGCCGCATTAGATGTATCTCTTGTTGAACTGAAGAATTTCTCTAAGGAAAAGGTTGTTGGGTTTTGCCCCCAAGTGGGTTTTCCCACAGTGAATCTTGTGCTCTCTTTTAGCCCTTCTAATGTATAAAGGACTTGAAAGTCACATTATTAAACTTATTTTGACTATTTAGTCCTTGAAAGAATTTTAGACATGTTCTTCATGTCGGATTTAAAAGTGAATTTTTCGAAATTTAAAATTTTTATTTTTGCCTCCAAGTTAATCAAGTCGGCACAATGAAGAGACACACCCATTTTCGCCAAGCAAATCAACTATGTAAAGGCATTCAACCTCTGCCACAAGAGCATCACACAAGAAAGACAAGTTATAAGCATCCAAGTGAAGAACAGGAGAAAGAAGGACGAATATCTCTCTATAGCTCGCATTTCTCTCTCTTAAATTTCGCCCGTGTGACCTTTTCTTCGCAAATTTTTGGGCAAGCCGAAATTTTGAAAGGCTAAAGTTTGACTTGGTTTGACTTGACTTGAGAGTTGGAGAATAAGTTTGACCATAGCTTGCCGATCTTGTCGATGTCATAGTTGACTAGACGCAATAGATCTATCTCTTGTTGAACTGAAGAATTTCTCTAAGGAAAAGGTTGTTGGGTTTTTCCCCAAGTGTGTTTTCCCAGGGTAAATCTTGTGTTCTCTTTTAGCCCTTCTAATGTATAAAGAACTTGAAAGACACGTTCTTAAAGTTATTTTGATTATTTAGTCCTTGAAAGTATTTATATGAGACATGTTCATCATGTCAGATTTAAAAGTGAATTTTTCGAAATTTCAAATTTGAATTTTTGGCTCCAAGTTAATCAAGTCGGCCCAGTGAAGAAACACCCATTTTGCACAGGCAAAGCAACTATATAAAGGCATTCAACCTCCGCCACAAGAGCATCATTCAACCATCACATAAGAAAGACAAGTTTTAGGCATCCAAGTGAAGAACAGGAGAAAGAAGGATGAATATCTCTCTCTAGCTCACACTTCTCTCTCTCTAAAATTTTGCACATGTGACCTTTTCTTGGCAGTTTTCTCCATAGGACGAAATTTTGAAACACTGAAGTTTGACTTGCTTTGACTTGACTTGAAGGTTGGAGACTAGGTTTGACCATAGCTTGTTTATCTTGTTGATGTCATAGTTCTCTAGCCGCATTACATGTATCTCTTATTGAACAGAAGAATTTCTCTAAGGAAAAGGTTGTTGGGTTTTGCCCCCAAGTGAGTTTTCCCAGGGTAAATCTTGTGTTCTATTTTAGCCCTTCTAATGTATAAAGAACTTGAAAGACGCATTCTTAAAGTTATTTTGATTATTTAGTCCTTGAAGGAATTTATATGAGACATGTTCTTCATGTCAGAATTAAAAGTGAATTTTTCGAAATTTGAAATTTGAATTTTTGGCTCCAAGTTAATCAAGTCGGCCCAGTGAAGAGACACACCCATTTTGGACAGGAAAATCAACTATATAAAGGCATTCAACCTCCACCAAGAGAGCATCATTCGACCATCACACAAGAAAGACAAGTTCTAGGCATCCAAGTCAATAACATGAGAAAGAAGGATGAATATCTCTCTCTAGCTCGCATTTCTCTCTCTTAAATTTCGCACGTGTGACCTTTTCTTGGTAGTTCACTGAGCAGGCCGAAATTTTGAAAGGCTAAAGTTTGACTTGGTTTGACTTGACTTGAGGATTGGAGACTAGGTTTGACCATAGCTTGTTGATCTTGTTGATGTCATAGTTGACTAGCCGCATTAGATGTATCTCTTGTTGAACTGAAGAATTTCTCTAAGGAAAAGGTTGTTCGATTTTTCCCCCAAGTGGGTTTTCCCAGGGTAAATCTTGTGTTCTCTTTTAGCCCTTCTAATGTATAAAGAACTTCAAAGACACGTTCTTAAAGTTATTTTGATTATTTAGTCCTTGAAAGAATTTATATGAGACATGTTCTTCATGTCGGATTTAAAAGAGAATTTTTCAAAATTTGAAATTTGAATTTTTGGCTCCAACTTTTTCAAGTCAGCCTAGTGAAGAGACACACCCATTTTCGACAGGCAAATCAACTATATAAAGGCATTCAACCTCCGCCACAAGAGAATCATTTGACCATCACACAAGAAAGACAAGTTCTAAGCATCCAAGTGAAGAACAGGAGAAAGAAGGATGAATATCTCTCTCTACCTCGCATTTCTCTCTCTCTTAAATTTCACCCGTGTGACCTTTTCTTGGCAGTTTTCTGGGCATGACAAAATTTTGAAAGGCTAAAGTTTGACTTGGTTTAACTTGACTTGAGGGTTGGAGACTAGGTTTGACCATAGCTTGTTGATCTTGTTGATTTCATAGTTGACTAGCTGCATTAGATGTATCTCTTGTTGAACTGAAGAATTTCTCTAAGGAAAAGGTTGTTGGGTTTTTCCCCGAGTGAGTTTTCCAAGGGTAAATCTTGTGTTCTCTTTTAGCCCTTCTAATGTATAAAGAACTTGACAGACATGTTCTTAAAGTTATTTTGATTACTTAGTCCTTGAAAGAATTTATATGAGACATGTTATTCATGTCGGATTTAAAAGTGAAATTTTCGAAATTTGAAATTTGATTTTGGCTCCAAGTTAATCAAGTCGGCCCAGCGAAGAGACACACCCATTTTGGATAGGCAAATCAACTATATAAAGGCATTCAACCTCAGCCATAGGAGCATCATTCGACCATCACACAAGAAAGACAAGTTCTAGGCATCCAAGTGAAGAACATGAGAAAGAAGGACGAATATCTATCTCTAGCTCGCATTTCACTCTCTTAAATTTTGCACGTGTCACCTTTTCTTGGCAATTTTCTGGGCAGGCCGAAATTTTGAAAGGCTAATGTTTGACTTGGTTTGACTTTACTTGAGGGTTGGAGACTAGGCTTGACCATAGCTTGTTAATCTTGTTGATGTCATAGTTGACTAGCCGCATTAGATGTATCTCTTGTTGAACTGAAGAATTTCTCTAAGGAAACGGTTGTTGGGTTTTGCCCCCAAGTGGGTTTTCCCAGGGTAAATATTGTGTTCTCTTTTAGCCCTTCTAATGTATAAAGAACTTGAAAGACACGTTCTTAAAGTTATTTTGATTATTTAGTCCTTGAAAGAATTTATATGAGACATGTTCTTCATGTCGGATTTGAAAGTGAATTTTTCGAAATTTGAAATTTGAATTTTTGGCTCCAAGTTAATCAAGTCGGCCCAGTGAAGAGACACACCCATTTTGGACAGGCAAATCAACTATATAAAGGCATTCAACCTCCGCCACAAGAGCATCATTCAACCATCATAGAAGAAAGACAAGTTCTAGGCATCCAAGTGAAGAAGAGGAGAAAGAAGGACGAATATCTCTCTCTAGCTCACATTTCTCTCTCTTAAATTTCGCGCATCACCTTTTCTTGGCAGTTTTCTAGGCAGGCCGAAATTTTGAAAGGCTAAATTTTGACTTGGTTTGACTTGACTTGAGGGTTGGAGACTAGGTTTTGACCATAGCTTGTTGATCTTGTTGATGTCATAGTTGACTCGCTGCATTAGATGCATCTCTTGTTGAACTGAAGAATTTCTCTAAGGAAAAGTTTGTTGTGTTTTTCCCCCAAGTGGGTTTTCCCAGGGTAAATTTTGTGTTCTCTTTTTGTGCATAGTGATCTCTATTGTCTTTATGGTTTACGGTTGAATTTATGAAGTGTAATTGCTTAATTATAAAATGGAATTTTTAAAATATCTATATCATTTGAAGTAATTACCAATAGTTCAAAAATATTTTGATTCTATCTACTGCACTTGAAAAAAATCGACACTTCAAAGACATCAATACTCCCTCTCAACGAAAGGGACATTTTGCATCACAATAAGCTTGTCTCTAAAGTATACAAACTTCGCTCTAAACAAAGGCTTGGTGAGAATGTTTGTAATCTGTTCATCTGTGGATATGTACTGGAGCTCCACTACTCTTTGCACCATGTCTTGAATGAAGTGATATTTGATCTCAATATGCTTTGACATGTCATGAAAAACTAGATCCTCAAAATGCTTGACGCAGCTTTCATTATCACAAAATATCAAGTTGTTATGAATATAATTCATATAGAAATAATAATAAATATAAATATAAGTAATAAGTAATTAACTAATGGTTAGTTATTAATGAAAAGGCATGTCTTAGAACATAACCATTCGTGGAAGGGCACTTGCCTAGGGTATATAAGCAGGCCCTCATTTTCAATTGTAATCATCCTACATCAATTCTTTTATGCAATATACAATTTACTATTGCTATCCTAGAATGGATGTCTTAGTCTTTGAAGTATTTTAAATATTTCTGCTGCGTATATGACTCTTGGTCATTACATCTTTATCAGATCAGTTTCATCCTCTGGTCATATTCTTCGATCCAAGCATTTGGCCATCAACATTCCGTCAACCTTGTTGCTATACAATTGAAGCATTTCGCTCAAAATTTGGGAGTTTCTCCTCTTCTTCTTTTCATTGGGTCTTTGGCCATTAAAATTAAAAGAAGAATAAATTATATAACCAAAAAAAAAGGAGAAGAGAAAAGTAAAAAAAAAAAATATCTAAAAAAAGAGAGCAAAAAAATATTAGAAAAAAATAAAATGTATAAATATAAATAAATAAAAACAAAATCATATATTACAAAATATTAAAGAAAAAGCCTTTATTATAAAAAAATAAAATAAAAACAAACAAAAACGACTTATTGACTTACCTGTGGCTGCAATAGCCATTCTGACACTGTAGCCATCCTTTCGACAGAATCACCAGTGGCCAGAACAGCTGCCGCCATACACAGCGATGTTCGACGAGCTCCACTTCTAAAGTTGCTGTCATCCATCGTTGACCACTATTAGTCGTATCATCCATGCTATCGTCGGAACAGCACCGCCATCCTCTTGTCCATCCAAGCTTCCAAAGCCCTGGCCCGTTTGTAGCCACATTCGTCGCAACAGCCAACAGTTGCCCCTGCCACTGCCACATGATCTCTGTTACTCATTTCTTCGACACTTCTATCCAACCGCATCGACCACCAGACTATCAGCCGCGACCACAAATAGACCACCGAAAATCTCAGCTACAACCCACGACGTTTGTGTTCATTCGAGCCCTCATCCCAATTACTCCACCATCGTCATATTCACTATCAACATAACCAACCTTTGTTACAACAACCGCACGCAAATTCCTCAAAGCCATCCAACTGACAATGACCAGTCATGCATTTCAACTCAACCATCAATTTACATTATGTACAATCAATTGTATTCTTAAGTTTCAAATGTTACCAATCCGCCAATCTCGCCCAATAGCCACCAATTCTCCATGTTACATGTCCAACAATTCTCCCAACCGATTCGCTGGCACCATTTCTCATCCCGACAGGTATTCTACCACGTTGTGATTCCGTCTTCGACCATCCGTCCTGACACTGTACGCTGCCTTGGAATCCATCTGACATTTATTGTTACGTGGTCAACTCTGCCACAAACGGTGTGACTCTCTGTCACCAATCCGAAACTTTCAACTATATACATATCAATATAGTTATAAAGTTTCGTCCAAAGTCATATAATTAGATTAATTTAGTTATTAAAAAAAAAATTTAATAATAATAATATTATTATTACTATTAGTTAATTTTAAAAAAAAAAATATTATATATATATATATTATATATATATATAATATATATATATATATTATATAGATATATATTTCAAGAAAGAACAAAAAACTACAATGAATAAGGCTCGACATTAATCCCTATAACCATTGCATTCTTCACGCCATCGTCAAAAGAAAAAAAATACAAAATTATTAACCAAGACAAAAGGGAGTCAATCCTGGAAGTAAAAATAAAATAAATAAATAAATAAAACAATATATAATATATATATATATATATATATATATATATATATATATATATTACAAGTAAAATTATTTCAAAAAAATCTACAAATAAGTCAAGAAGGAATTGGTTTCATATATCAATCGACAAAATTATTAACAAAGGCACAAAATGGAACCTAAGTCGATAATGATGAAGGAAGGACGATTTACCTATAATGGTCTTTCAGTTATGGATCACCGATTAAGTATCCGAGGAAAAAAAATTATATCGCTATCAACGCAAACAACGATAAAAATTACATCAACATTAATTTGGCAAACCAGCTATTAATTCTAGAGCCAAGCATTGGTGAAAGGAAAAATATTTTTGGCCAAAAAGAGTATAAAATTAGTGTAATAACCATAACTGGAAAACAGGAACAGTAAAAATTTTGATTTTGTACTTACCTAAACTGCTATCTGATCTCTTGAAGTTGATGATGTTGCTACTGCTCTGCTCCAATTACCGGGAGACCAATTCCACCCAGCCATACTGAGCAGAGACTGGCTGCTCAATCCAGTAAGCTTCTCACAGAAGCTCACTGTCCCCCGTGCCCAGAACCTCCGACGAATTAAAGCTCTTCCAATGGCAGACCTCTTTCATTGCTGAGTTCCTCCTCCTAGTTTTTTAACTCCGTTTTTCAACCCCCCCTTCTCGGTTCAGTTCTCTAGTTTTTAACTGCGGGCTTGGCGGTGGCCGCCCTCCTACCAGCAGCCACCGCCTTCCCTCCTCCTGACACGCCTTGCATGCATTCAAGACCATCAGATATTTGTACTCCCTCACGCTTTATCAACCTGTTATATATTGTTTATATATATGTATTTTTATTATATAGCAAGGTTTGGTTTATGTGTCCTTTTTTTATATAAGGTTTTAATTTTATTTTTAATATAAAGTTTATTTAATTTATTATAAAGTTTGTTTTATATTTATATTTAATACAGAGTTTGATTTTATATTTATTTATTATAGAGTTATATTTATATTTAATTTAATATAAAGTTTTAGAACTTTATATTATTTAATGATTGATACTAATATTAAATCTTTATTCTATTGTATAAATAGATGGGTCATTACATACATTCCCCCTTCAGAAAACTTCGTCCCGAAGTTAGACTTTTTTTCTTATCTGATTACTTATGATAGTAGTTAGTACCCCCTTCTTAGATTTTAAAATTTTTATTTTAATATCAAGAGACTATAAAAATTTAGAGTTTTAGGTTTATGATTTTAATGGATAAATCTTACCCTACCCAGGTTCCCAAGCTATTCTAAAATCATCCTATCCTTCCTAATCTCTTCCTCTCCCATCCTATCCTTCCTCTACTGGAGTATGCCATGGCGTCAATTTTACTGACCTTACCATTCATAAACTCTAAGGTGACAGCGTCAGTTATACCAACCTGATTCCCAGTAGGCATCCGGCAGTCATCATCACACGTCTAGGGGAGCGTGATTCACACAGTCCTCCCATGACTCCAGGGTTCGGAGGATAAACGGTGGGCAACACCTCCACCCCTCCTAGTAGAATTAGGGCTAATACCCTATCATAGAATCACTTTGAGCTTTAATTGTTCTGAGGTTCTGTCATCACGTGGTCATCCCGGTAACTGTCTATCACCTGCAATCATACACTTATCTATGCATTCGTAAAATGTGCATCATCATATTCAAAATGACTCACATATTATTCACTTATGAATTCATCTATGATACTACAGGAAACATATTTTGCCATATTCCATGCATGTCTTTTGACTTTCATCTAGAATGTATTCACTTCCTGATTTCTATCCCATTGATCATATTGACATGTGTAAATAAACCAGATTTATAATATCTTAATTTCTATCAGAAGTAAAATCATTCAACTGTCTTAACTTTACTTTGACAACTATAATTTAGTAAAATGAACCACATATATCATTTTGGTATCCACGTACCAGCAGAAGTTAAACATATATTATGTCACAAAATTTCACGTTTATCTATAATCATTCAAAATGTTTCTAAGTCTCTGATTGCAGTGAAGGAAATATATACTAAACATAGTTTAAAGTTCTTCAAAATTGACATAGATTAGGGTATCTCTGACATATGTCCTTTGTATTTTCCCAAGTTGCTGATCCAGGACTATACTTGTCCCATTGGACCTTAACTTGGTCCACCAGGCGATTCCTCAGCTGTCGAACTCTACGTTCCAGTATACGTAACGGTTCGACCGTTATGACTCCCTTGTCCCATACCTGAAGATCTCGCTATAGTGGGTTGATGCGCTGCTTGGTCATTGCTAATTACTGCATGGATTCTATGATTACCTTGATTGTTTGATATTGGTCCCTCCCCAGTCCTATGCAATATATTCGACGAAGCTTCTGGGCAGTCACGTTGAAAATGTGGTCCCCCACATCCCCAACAATTAAGCTGCGTTGATCCTCTTGAATCAGGACGTGAATTTCTAGAGAACGAGCTTCGTCCTCTCATGTTGATTCCTCCCGAATTTCTTCCTCTATTGGCAGTCCCTCGAGATGTCCATGGGCTGGTGTTTGATGATTCCACGGCTATAGTGTTTACTACCATGGGAGCTCTTGTCCCTATATTTCTCGGGGTAAACCTGTTACCATAAGGTGGCCTCGAGCTATCTCCGTTGAAGAAGTTTCAAGGATTCTTTCCTGGAAATCCTGATTGTAAAGGTTCTGCTGTCCCCATATCTTTTTTGATCCCTAGGTGCTCTTCTACATAACGACCACATTCAACCGCCTCAGCTACTGATGATGGTTTCCACATGCTTACCAAGGCTCTAATGCGAGGATTTAACCCAAATATGAAGCGTTCAGCTTGACGTTCATCAGAATCTAAGTAGTGAATGTATTTTACAAGCTCCATAAACCTTATTTCGTATTCTTCCACAGTTTTATTTCCTTGAATTAATGTATGAAAGGCTCAGGCTTGCTGTTGTTGAAAGTATGGAGGTAAATACTTCGTGCGGAACCTTTCCTCAAATAGTTCCCAAGGGACATTATCCGATGTAAGGTGCAACTGTTTTTCCAGATTTCCCCACCAAATCAAGGCACTTTCCTTTAATTGAAATACAACAATTTTTGTTTTTGCCGAAGAAGAATATTCTCTTAACCTAAAGCATCTGTTCATTCCTTTTAACCATGCTTCAGCGCGTTCACCTGTTCGACCTCCTGAGAATTCTGGGAGTCTAATTTTCTAAAGCTCCCTAGAAATGTCTTCTTTCGATCTTCTGGGCTCAAAATTATTTGGTTCCGCTGAACTGGTGGCTACATGCCGAAATTCCTCTTTGGTTTTGCCCTTAGTTGATTCTTTTAATGTCTCTAATAAGGCTTCCAAAGAGTTCATTATCACAGTCAACTCCGGCGCTGGGGCGATTGATGTTGATAATGGTCTTGGTGGTGACGATGGTGATGGGGATGATGATGGCGACGGTGGCGGCATTAATGGTGGTGATGCTGCCTGATCACTTCGTCATCGCTCATACGTCCTTACCATTGTAATGGTTCCTGAACACATAATAAAATTCTATAAAAATTTTGAGGTAGACAACCAAATTTAGCGCATAATTTTCTTTTGCGACTTCACATTCATAAACGGGTATAGTTTTGCTATTTTTATCCGCTAGGCGGATCTTACTGGTACCGAGGTCAAGGAGGGTGGTCTCGCGACCTCCTTGTCCTAATGTGGGGTATTCTATCCTAATATGAATAATGCAGAAGTGTATGGTTATTAGCTCCTAAGGTAAGACATCTAAAGTTTATTTACCTAATAACATCCACGATTGAAAAATGTTAAATGTCTCGTTACAAAGTACGTCGGTAACATACGCGTCATACCTCAATCTAGCTATTACATTTAAGGAAGGTCATACATATTTATATTCTGAATATATTACTTGGATATGGATTAAATCTATAAAAAAAGAAGGGTTGTTCTGGTTCCATATCAGTTTGTTCTTTAGCTGGAAAATTTACCATAGACATGTCATGATTAAAATCTAGAAGAGATACAGTTCAGCAGTATACCATAAATGTAGGTTGGGGTCAACAAAAGGATAAATTCAGATCAATAGTCAAATTGTACCTAAAATGTAGGTCAGTGGCCTACATATTGCAATTGATCAGGCAAGGAAGAAAAATAGTTTTTTTAATGTTTCCACTGCATCCTACTTTGAAATTTGAGTGACTAAGGACCAAAGGCACCAACACTATGTGACATCCACTTTTACTGAAATCATGGTAATCCAAGCTCTCTTCCTGATTGGTTGTGTTGCCCACTTTCAGAGCATGTGATATTCAAGAAGCAAGCCTAACTGACCCTTCTCCCAAAGTTAGATTTCATGTCTTTGTAACCAGGCTTTGAACAAGCCATACTAGTTTAGTATTTTCTTGTTATCCTCATTTTGCTTGTGGTGAATTGCTTTTGCTAAAACTAATAAGTACCTACTCATCATTCTTTGTACTGGACTCTCTAAAATGAGACTCAGTTTTGCATTGTAAGAATTACTGTGATGGCTTCCATATTTTACTTCTATTTATAGATATGATTATTTCTTAGTATGAACTTACCATTAATTGGAAACCCAGCTCTTACAATTTGAAAAAATATATGTTGCATCTACAAAGGGCATAGAAGTGTGTACTAGACCAAATTGGAGTTTTATGATCTACTGATTGGATGTACTTGGAAATGACTTCTATTCCTTAATCTTAGTGTCATGTGCTGTAAAGTATACACAATGTTTCCTAATTATGCTCTGTATTAGGTCATACATGCAGTTTTTGTGCTTCTGTACTTCAATTCGAAATCCCTGTTTTTGAATAAACTAATCCCAAGTATACCCAAGGTGAAACTAAATGGCCCATTGTCCTCACTCACCCGTTTTAGAATAACCCATGTATACATTACCTCCATGATTTAACATCCCTCATTTAGTATTCGACTGCTAATGCAATACTTATTCCACCGTGCATCTGTTCAAAATGTCATTGGCATATAATAATTAAGCTTTTAAAGTGGACAATCAGCAGATAATGTAGCATAAAAGCAATATAAGGTATGCAATTTAACAGATCACCATGGCACATGACAGTGGGGTAATTGGCATTTGCATTCAGTAAACTTGAATGCATTTGGGGACAATGTAAAGATTATAAGAGGTTAGTTTAATAGCATGAGAATAAAATGATCTATATTATCCTTTCCTACATTAGTGCACCATCTCATTTTTAGATGTTAAGAGCCACCTACAGGCATTATGTAACGGGACTACAAAATCAAAATTTTGTAAGATCATGGCAATGTTAGAGCTTCTTTAGAGATGACCTAGCAATGCATTATATTGAAACTATTCTGTACCTAAACACAAATCTTTGTATGTAAGTACGTTTATGTACATCTAATTTTTGTTTATAAGCTCACGAGATTGTACTGGAAGATCATAAAGTTATGGTTTTGGCAAATACTAGTCGCTGAGTTTAATCATATTTGTAGAACCTTCATAAATTTCAGCATGGAACTTAGTTTTGAAGAATTATTGAAGCAATATCGATGATAACAAGTATGGATTAAACTTTTACTAGTCACTTCTAAAGATTGCACAGATGTTGCAAAAATTCATGATGATGGAGCAATTAATCCCAGAAAATGGTTGACCTCTTTCCAAATCTTTGCACTATTTAAATTGATAACGCTGCCTTTTCTCGATTCCTAATTAAAGGAATTGATGCAATAGCAAGGTTTTGATGATTTCCTTGTGGTTACAAACGTGCCCATGGCAATAAATTACTATTTGTTTTTATATTTATAGCAACAGGCAAAATGGAGATGAGATAAGGAGTTTAAAGGACCTATGGCTAAGGGACCTGGAGATACTCAAATGGGTCCCAAAACATGCTATCTTTGATTTAATGATTGCTATCAGGGTTGTTATTATGCACAATGTACAACATGCAAAATTATGATAGCAAATAGCAAAACAGCCTATAATTCATGGTAATCAACAAATAAACAAGGCTATTGAATAAATAAATAATTGAAAGGGTTGCAGCAATTTTCCAATGGCTGAAAAATGCATAACACAGCTATTAAATGGTAGCTGTCAGCCTTTAAAAGATGGCTAACATGAGTCTCAATAATACATCCTAATCTTCTCATAAGACAAAATCTTATGCCAAGAGGCACGGAAATTGGCTGGTGAGAATTTTTAATTACCTTTAGCTACATGGCTCACACGGTCACACTACAGGGAGATTATAGGTAAAAGGAAACATGAAGTAATTGCATATCAATTACTGATAGGCTGCTGCATTTACCAGTTACCACCATTAGGCTTATGCTAACAATGTTGTAGGAGAGGTATACAGAGTTACCTAAACTTTTAGCCTTGATGTGAAACTCGGAATCTGATTCGAATTACAATTTTGAATTTGTAATATAATTGATGTCGGCTTGTTGAACACAGAGACATTCTTTCATTCTTTAAGACACGACAGAGGTTTATGATAGCCCTTCGGTCATATGGATAAAATTACAACTATAAGAAGACTCGGCTCCTTCCCAACTTATTTGGTTCTAACAGAACTCGAGATTTTGGGCAGAACTGTACCCAACTGATTCTGAGCGAATGTATATGATTCAGAAATGCTCAAAGACATACATTGCCATAAGGCTTTTGTTCCTTACTATGCGATGATCATGTCAGTACATGGCTAAAGAAACTTGATGTTACACATGCTGAGATGACACTCAGTACAATCATAACTGCGAGCAATCATGCTATATTGCTGTTATAATAATGCCGAGGCATGTGAATACTAATTTCATACATGGCATAGTGATGTGATCAATATAAGAGAGCTGAATGTCAATGCTAAACCAAGGTCCTGCATTTGTGCAAGTGTGATATAGTCATAAGGATACTATAGTGCGAGTCATAGTCTTGTAGGGTGTGTGAGGTCCAATGTCTACACTTACAGCACACTGATCTATGGACTTTGCAGGGAAGGCAGACTGGAAGAGGCTGAAATAGGCATTGGTGAAATGAAGGAGAAAGGTTTACAACCCAACCAAGTAACATACACATCATTGATGGATGGCAACATCAAATCAGGCAGGGTGGATCATGCTTTTGATCTATTTAAGTAAGATGATAAATGCAGGATGCCAACCTAATTATTGAATTTATTGAGTGCTTATAAATGGTATAGTTCAAGAAAACAAGATACAGAAGGAACACTTGATTACCAATGAGGATGTCGTAGGTAGTTCAGATCCTAATAACCTAGATGAAATTCATGCCCTGGATGGAATGCCACATGAAATAAGCAGTGATCTCGCATTTAAGCTTCTTCACAAAATGATGGAGAAGCATTGTCAGCCTACGGTAGATACTTATAGTGCCTTAATTGTGGGGTTATGCAAGGCAGGCAGACTCGCTGAGGCAGACCAGCAATCCAAACCATGCCATAAACTTTATAGCCATGTGAATTCAACCGCCTTGAAAACCGGGTGTATCTCCCACTGTGTTCATTAAGGCCATGCTAAAGAACTACTATAGCCTTTGAATTCCCAAAACAAGTGTCCACGACTGTGTAAAAGGAATTATTCCCGCCAAAGTAACAAACAAATAATACTGCCGAGAAGAGCCTTCTAATACCCGATTTTTCATGGCGAGGGATCGTCTTCTGCAAACATCCTCATCTTCGTCTCTACGAAATTTCCTCCTCCTTGAAAAGAGAATCTTCATAACCGAATTTAGGTACGACATTTCTATCTTACGATTCTCTGTCTTCTGAGAAAACATAAGCCATTTCGAAGGCTGCTGAAGGGACATGAAAAGCCACAAAGCAAAACATGTATTGAGAAAACCAATCTGCTGAAAGTTCGGAGAGAAAGCAAGTCACTCGCGCGTCCACTAGCACCAGACATCAGTATCACCGCAGAGGTCTGGCGTTCTATTCCCGTGATCACCATAGAGACCAAATTTAATCTCACTTCTCTCGCAGGGAAGGAGACCCTAATTTCGCTGAACCGTTTTAATCCCTTCCTTGGGCAATGAAATTCAACATTCAACCTCTCAAGCAGAAGAGGGTTCCGCTCAGTAACCACGAGATTTCTGAGGCTAACCATGGAAATTGACCTCAAAATGAATCGATGCCCACTAAATTGCCTTTAAATTATTTCAAACTAGGCCAGAAATTGCTTAAAGACGGGACAACTAGTACCAAATGGCTAGAAATTTCATCAATCTTCACGAAATCAAGCTTTCAAAAATGGGCAATTATGCACAGAAAACGATGTGCTCGAAATTTTCCCGGCATCGAAACAACAACAAGTATCATCTCATGCTCCTGCCAATTTATCTGAAATTTTGGGAAACTAAAAATTGCGCCAAATCGACAGTTATTTGGCACCAAATGGATAAAAATGCATCCATCTCCGCATAGCTTCGTGCTCTATATGCCTTCTGAATTCATTAGTTCAAAGAAAAGGACAGGTATCATCTCATGCTCCTGTCAATTTATGTGAACTTTTTAGGCACTGAAAACTGCGGCAAATCGTCTGAAAATAGGTTATTTGGCACCGAATGGTTAAAAAAAATGCAGAAACTTCCGCAGAATTCGGTGCTTTGTACAATTTCTGAATTCATTTATTCAAAGGATTCCCTGTAGGAAATTACATTTATAATGCCCTCTTCTTGAACAACAACTCACACGTCCTATGACTGTAATTTAGTGAAATGCAAAGCTCATGAAGCCTGCTATTGATGTATACCCACAAGCCAAATCGTGAATAAAATTTCAACGACGGTCCTGTGGTATAGTGGTAACACACAGCGCTTGTTAAACAGGGGGTTTTAGATTCAAACCGCAGAAATGTAACCATGAATTTCTTACAAGTTTTTACGCAGCAGAATTTAACCACAAAATTGACACGAGCGTAGGGCCTGTGAGGTCGAAGGGTTTGAACGATGCGCTCTGATACCATGTGTAATAACCATAACTGGAAAACAGGAACCGTAAAAAATTTGATTTTGTACTTACCTGAACTGCTATCTGATCTAGTGAATTTGATGATGCTGCTACTGCTCTACTCCAATTACCGAGAGACCAATTCCACCCGGCGAGACTGAGTAGAGACTGGCTACTCAATGCAGTAAGCTTCTCACAGAAGCTCACTGTCCCCCGTGCCCAGAACCTCCAACAGATTAAAGCTCTTCCAATGGCAGACCTCTTTCACTGCTAAATTCCTCCTCCTGGTTTTTTAACTCCATTGTTCAACCCCCCCTTCTCGGTTCAGTTCTTCGGTTTTTAATTGCGGGCTTGGCGGTGGCCGCCCTCCTATCTGTATCCACTGCCTTCCCTCCTCCCAACACGCCTTGCATGCATTCGAGACCATCAAATATTTGTACTCCCTCACGCTTTATCAACCTGTTATATATTGTTTATATATATGTATTTTTTTTATATAGCAAGGTTTGGTTTATGTGTCCCTTTTTTTTATATAAGGTTTTAATTTTATTTTTAATATAAAGTTTAATTTTATATTTATTATAAAGTTTGTTTTATATTTATATTTAATACAGAGTTTGATTTTATATTTATTTATTATAGAGTTCTATTTATATTTAATTTAATATAAAGTTTAGAACTTTATATTATTTAATGATTGATACTAATATTAAATCTTTATTTTATTGTATAAATAGATGGGTCATTACAATTAGTGATTTACAAGTGACAGTAGATCATTATGAGTATATATCTCAATTTCGTGTTGTAACTATGGATAATAGAAAGATTGACATCATTCTCGGTCAACCTTGGTTTAAGGATTTGGGTACATTCATGTTAGCCATAGAGAAACAAAATTTGACGTTTCCTTATAAGGGGAAGATGGTCACATTTCGAGACATAACAAGCAAATCAGAATCAATAACATCTTCATCAGAAGACTTTAAGGATATTTCAGGATTGATGTTTCAAGATAATAAAACAATTATATCAAAGAAACAGAAAGAGTTGGAAGAAGTCATCTGCAGTAAAGACAAACAAATTTCGTGCCTCAGGGATCACAATGAGAAACTATTCGAACAAGTCAAGAAAACTAAAGCCACAAAGACGGAACTCAAGAAGCGTTTATTAGAATAAGAAGAAGAAAATTTACGTTTAAAGAACCTTAACCAAACATTATTAGAACAAATCAAAAGTTTAAGAGATGTGAGGCTACTAAGTATAAAATCAACAATTCAGAAAATGATGAACTTATACGTCTATCGAATCATAATCAAACCCTACTTATGCAAATTAAAAAACTTAAAAATATTGCTCTAGTCATCAGTGATTTCAGTCCAAGTTGAAGATAAAGGAATAAATATTGCTCCAGTCAATATCACAACTTCAAGGAAGAACAGGAATCTAGAGAAGTTAAAACATATGCAGAAGTTGAAGTTCAAACGATGGACATTCCAAATGATGATTTAGTCGCCCACTCAACAACAATAGTGCCTGAAGAAAATCAGGAATCAACCACTAATACGATAAGTGAAAGCCAAACCAAAGGAGTTATGTATCGACATCTAAATCACAAGAGCAGACTTTCCAATCAAGCTACATACCAATATCACTGGGAAAATAAACGACAAATTTGTGTTCCTAGGAATAATGAAGTTTGCATAATCCAATCATACAATAACTATTCACGACACATCTCTTAAGAGCAAAAGACTCCCCAGAAGATTAATCTAGGATGGTCTAATCCATTCTCAGTATGACAATTTTGTCTATCGCTCAGAGTATCATATCGTCTTGTATAAACGAAGATGAAAGTTCAAAGACGAGAAGATGTTCTCAATAAGCGTTGAGGACAAAGCTTATTGAAGGGAGAGGCAATGTTATGAATATAATTCATATAGAAATAATAATAAATATAAATATAAATAATAAGTAATTAACTAATGGTTAGTTAGTTAGTAATGAAAAGGCATGTCATAGAGACATGACCGTTCATGGAAGGGCACCTACCTAGGGTATATAAGCAAACCCTCATTTTCAATTGTAATCATCCTACATCAATTCTTTTATACAATTTACTATTACTATCCTACAATGGATGTCTTAGTCTTCAAAGTATTTTAAAAATTTCCACTGTGTATATGACTTTTGGTCATTACGTAAGGTCGGCTCAAGCTCCTAATCAAATAGCCCTGCAAGTAGCTTCCGAAGCCATACTGCTTCCTAACTTGCATCACTTGTTGCAATATATTCTGCCTCTGCTATATTGAATGTGACAAAGTTTGGTTCCTACTAATCCTGGATATCATAGCCAATCCCAAGCTAACGCAGCACCCTAATGTGCTCTTTCTATCATTTGCACTCCTGGCCCAATCTGAATCTGTATATCCCTGTAGATTCACTTCACCACCTGAGGCATATCTCAAACCATATTCAATTGTACCATGTAGGTACCTCAATACATGCTTTGTTGCAAGCCAATGTATCTGTTGAATGGTGTTGTCTTTTATGCCAACACCAGTGCTTGAACGCTTTTACTATATGTCTATACATCAGATTGATTGGAAGCATCACTACATATGACATCCTAGAAGCCCTAATGCCTGATCATATTGCCCCACACTTGTTGAAGAATTTAAGGATGAAGAACAGTAGATTTACTCTCAAGACCATCTTCATTTGATTCTCTACATCGTGCCAATTCCAACGGTAGGAGGCATGCCACATAACTCTTCACAGTTGAGGACATATAGCTATTTAAAGTTGAAGCCTCGAAGCTTGGTCAAGAAGCCCCAAAGAAGATGCTGCAAGCAGCTTATTGATTGGTTTATTAGTGGCTTTCTATTTCAAGAAAATTAAATTAAAATTTTGTTGGGTCTATCCTAGTCAAATTCGCTTGCAAAAGAGGATCATTAATTGGAAAATAAGTCCGCCTCCAAAATAAATTATTTTGGCTCTTAATTTTGAATTTCAAATTTAATTCTTTTTAGGGTCGACTCCCCCTTGAACAGGTCGGCTTGCCCCCATCTAGAAGTCCCCTCGACCAATATAAATATGGATCATCTACCCTCCATTGGAACCATCTCTCACGCACTTAATCTGAAATATCTATGGAGTCAAGCTCATCTAAAGAAGTAGGTCGAGTTTGGACATAGTTTAGGGTTGATGTTTTAATCTTTGATGAATGGTGTTCGTTGTGGTTTTTGAGCATCTCCTGAGGCCATTCGGCCCTTTTGAGGCATATCCTAGCAAGGTTCAGAAGCAACTTTTGTTGATTTTTATGGCTTGTTTGAGGTTGCAATTCGCATGAGGTTTGGAGCATTGTCATGACACTGTTAGGGCTTATTTAAGAAACTGACCAACCCTTGTTCGAAGCCTTTTACAGCCCCTCCAAAGCCACATATCTGAGGCTATACTTATGTAATAGATGCGTGAATCTTGAGGCCTTATTTCGGCCTTGAACAAAAGCAAGTTTATTAACTTTCCTTGTCCTTCTAAGGCTAATTCGTTGACCTAGTTTTGATATATATGTGGGTGAATTTCGAGTTGTTTGTGGCATATTTGGTCCTAATGCAACCTTTGTCCATGCAATCTGGAGCAGAGCTATGAAATCTGAGTTGTTCCAAGGATTGGCTAATCTGAAGGAGTGTCCTTTCTTTTCTCTAACTAAGGCTTCTATTCGCATATCTATAGCAGAATAAAAGACCTACATTTGGAATCTTCCAAGGCATTGTTTGGCAATGTATTGTTGAAATTTGGCAGCTCGGGGAGAAATTACCTCCTTTGGGAAGCCCTCCTCACTCTTTGCAGAGGCTACTAGCCATTGGAAGAATTTAATTTGCTCCAAGAAAAATATTACTTTTAAAGTGAAACCCACTTATGCACAACAGTTCAAGTTGCCCTGGGCAAGGAAATTCGACCTCTTTGGACACATATAAATAGACCACATGTCACATCACCTGGAGGCATCATTCGCACATCACATCTTCTCTTGATTGATCCATATAGCTTTGAAATTGCAGATCCGAGATCACATGTGCGAAGGGAAGGAAGACATTTTTGTTTGTTGTGGTGACTTTCCGTTTTGGGCCTTTGACCAGCATTGGATTTTGGGATTTTGGGCATGATTTGACTTGGGATTTTAGTTTTATCTTGGAGACTGAATTCAAGAGCAAGGAGATCGAACTTTTCTAAGCACTTTGACTTTCCTTCACTACAGCCCTGAAGCTTCCCTTTGACCGCAGGGTTGACTTTGACATTGACCATTTTCAAAGGAATATTTTGGGACTCTTTTGAATGTTGCCTTGACTGAACTTTTGGGAGGTTGATTTGATAATTGACTGGGACTGGTTAGGGCCACTGCTATTGTTTTGGACTTTGACCTGAATTTGCAAATTTGACATTTGACCATATTTGACTTTTTGGGCTCATCATGGATTGGATATTGGATGGTTGATTGGACTAGTCAAGGCTTTGACCTTTGACTCTTAGTTGATGTACTTGAAAATTGTCTCTCTATTGAACATTTGATGACAATCTAATAGAAGAAGAATTTTGAAAGGGTTTTCCCCCTTGTGGGGTTTTCCCTGGTATCTGACCAAACTGTTGTATCTCTATTGTTCTTGGTTGACTTCTATTTGTGCATTTGGACTACTTTTCTATCTACAATTGCTTATTGTCATTTGGAAGACTAAGTTTACTGAATAAAGTGATTGCTAATTGAAGAAGAATTGTAATAAGTGATTGTGTTAAGCATAGAACACTGGAAAATTAACATGGTATCAGAGCTGAGGTGAAGACAAGCCTAAGGAGACGAGCAATCATCATTGAAGAAATTTGATTTGAAGGAGCTTATTTGACTTGGTCAAGATGTCTGCCTCATATTTCAAGATTGAAGAGAAGTTAAATGACTCATCTAACTATGCAGTTTGGAGAAGCAAGTTGGATGTGACTTTGGATGAAAATGATGTCTTGGAATATGTTGAAGGCAAGGTACCTGAGCCACCTGAGAATACTTTTGTTGCTATCAAGGCCAAGTACAAGATAAGTGAAGCTAAGAAGATTATTATTGATTAATTAAGAGATCATTTGATTGTTTATATTTCAAAGTTGAAGAAATCCAAGGAAAGGTATGATAAGTTGGTTGGGATGTACAAAGTCAACAACTTAAGTCACATTCTTTCTTTGAAGAATCAACTCAAGGACATCAAGACGAATAAGGGAGAGACTGTGCGGTCATACTTCAAGAGGATATCCCAACTCAAAGATCAATTGTTGTTTGTCGGAGAAGTTATTTCTAATAGAGAGCTAGCACTCATTGCCCTTGGAGGTCTTCCACCTATTTGGGAGAAATTCATTACAATTGTTAGCAACAATGACAGGTTCTCGACATTTGATGAGATCATTCGCAAGTGCACTCAAGAAGAGACCAGGATAATATCTAGAGGGAGAATTCAAAAGCATGAAGAAGGGGAAACCATTGCATTTGTTGCTCAAGATAAGAAGAGAAAAGGAAAAGGATGACCATCGAATTCAAGAAAGCCTACTCTTGAATCCAAGGACTCCAATAGAAGATTGAGAAAAATTGAATGCTACAATTCTCACAAGCATGGTCACCATGCCCGAGATTGTCCGGAAAAGCGAAGAGCTCCAAGGTCCAACAACAAAATAATCAAGGCTGTTGAAAAATGTAACTAGTATCGATCTTCGTAATTGTATTTGAGTCATGATGTAACGTATTTGTCAAAAGAAATTTTTTTATGAAAGAAAAATTACTTATTAAAGCATGGGTTTCATATTTGGGTCAATGGTAATAGGTCAAAGCATCCATCGCAAGCTTCTAGGGTTTATGTCAAGGGTCCTTGTCCTTGTCATCATGTAATAGACCCTTCTTGGGCTTTATCAGTTAAGAAAAAAATTATTTTTATATAAATTAGGTGATTTAGGCCTCCACCAAGTTGGCCTCAACCTGGACAAGTCGGCCTCATCAAGTGAATTCGACCTCACAGATTCACTATATATTGGCAATTATTCAACCTCATTTGGAGCATCAATCAAGAAGTTCGACTAGCAATAGCTAGAAGCATAAAAGGGTGTGAAATTCAAAGAAGGAGGAAAACCCAGCAAAGGCGAAGGAAGTTTTTTTCAAGCAAAAGAAGTCGAAATTTCTCTCTCTTTGTCTCACGTGCGAAGAAGCTAAAGTGGCAAAAGGGACAAAGTTGCAGAACTGAAGCTGGGCCAAAACTCTGAAGCAGTAGGGCCGAAATTATGTTTTGATGTAGTATTGCTACAGTTGATCTTTGAAGTTAGGAACAACAATTTGAGGGTTGACTTGGTGGAGGAGGAAGGTCTTTTGATCCAAGGTCTTGGTCTATCTCAATTTGATTTACTAGTGGAAGAGTTTGACTGGGTTTTCCCCTATAGTGGGGCTTTAGCCCTCGTTGAGTGCTTATATCTTGTGTCATTGATCTTCATGTTTTGATTTGATGATTGCTTGATGAAAAGAAGATAAAAGAAGAACATAAAGAGAAGTTAATAAGACTACAAGAATATCACAAGTAATTATCTATATAAGAAAATATTTTTGCCTTTCTGATTTTCTCACATGGTATCAAAGCTAAGGTGAAGGAGGAAAGAAAAAGGCAGCTTGAAGGTCTATTGAAAGAAGGGTTAAGGAGGAAGGAACAAAGGAAGACCATTAAGGAAAGGATCATATTAGAAAAGGAAGGCCTACTATCTATATCAAGTAAAGGAGCTATTATAAAGCTTATGGCAACCTCAATGAAGACAAAAAAATAAGCTAGAAGGAGCCTCCAACTACAAGGCATGGAAGAAGAGGATAGATCCTATTCTTGCTAAGCATAAAGTTTTGGATTTTGTTCAAGGAAAAGTTAAGAAACCTACAGATGATGCAAGAAAGGAAAAGCACAGGGAAACTGATATCTTGGCCATGAATCTAATAGTAGATAGAGTGAAGGACAATCTAATCCCATACATATCCAATATAGCTTTTGCACAAGAAATTTATGAAGCCCTCTCCAAGTTGTTTACCATCAAGAATATTGGTCAGATAGCTAGTCTCAAGAATGAATTAAGAACAATAAAGATGACAAAAGATGATATTGTATCATAATATTTTGTAACAATCTATAGAATAAGAGATGAACTCCAAGCTATTGATGAATTTGTACCAGAGAAATAACTCATGGTTGCTGCACTACTAGGTCTACCAAAATACTGGAGCTCTTTTGCATCAGGAATTGGTAGTTGGAAAGACACGCCAACATTTGAACAAATGTGGAATGCTTGTAGTCAAGAAAAAGCATGCATCTCATTAGCAAATAATAAGAAGGAAGAAGATGAGGACAACACTTCCAATGCATACTCTCCTAATCACAAGAGGAAGGGAGGATACAAGAAATTCAAAGGACCAAAGAAGAAGGTTGATCTATCAAAGATTGAATGCTACAATTGACATAAGATGAGGAACTACAAAAGTCAATGTCCTGAAAATCCAAGGAATAAGAGAGAAAGAGAACATGCAAATATTGTCGATGAAGCTCCATCCAAGAAAAACAAGTCTGAAGAATCCGAAGTCAAAGACCTATTTGCTAAACTCTCTTAGGGATAGTATCACTTACATATCCTTATATTTTAAGTTTTGCAATGTTTTTTTATGTTCTGATTTCTAAAGTTTGTAGATCTAATATATCTTATTAGTGTTGAGAAATATAGGGCATCAAGATTAAGTGATTTCTCTACTTTAGATAACTGCTTGTGAATGTTTTTTACTTCTTAGATTAGGATCTTCTTTACATGTGTTAGTATAGTGTTATTCTTCATCAAACAACTACCAATGCATAAACCATAAAGAGACAAGAGACACAGAATATAGGTTATCAGCCAGTGCTAAAACCTCTCCCACTTGAGAGGAAAGCCCGAACAAATTCTTCTTCTTATAGAGAATCCAATTGACGAATACCAAAACCAAGTCCCTTGACCTATTTTCCACTCCAAGACCAAGTCACAAAGTTCCCTTGATGAGTTCCTTCTTCCTTGTGTCAATGATAGACATACTTCACGAATCTTCCTCCTTTTTGGCTATCTTTCTGAGTTTTGGTTCCTAGGACAAACCTGCAACTTTCGGTCCTAGATCAAAAAACCTAGATCATAAAGATGGATCAACTTAGACCCTTGTTTTCCCTTGGTCTATAAGGAGACTTCTTTTCCTTGAACTCGACTTGAGTAACATTGACTTTCTGCAATTTGAACAACAAAGATTCGTTGTATGTGTGAATAATTTCAACCCTTAAACAAACACAAAACCATGCAAGGGACTTCGCTCTTACTTCCCTTCCTTTTCGCTGACTATAAGGCTCCCTTTCATTGTACTTCGCACCTTTTACTTCAAACTTTATGATGACCGAAAATATGCCCCAGAAATGATGTTGAGCAGCCTTATTTATAGTTGTTTCCCTATCAAAATAAGTTGACTTGTTGGAGGGTGAGCCGATGTGTCATTTGGGGGAGATCTTTATTCTATTTTGTAGCCAACATGAAGGAGAGGTCATGTGCTTTTCTTGGAGGGCTTTTCATACCTATTAAATGACTCATATAAAATGTAACACGCCCAAGAAGGGTCATTTTTACATGACATAGACTCAAATTGAATTTTATGACTAGATGACAAATCCTAAAGGTTCACATTCAGAACCATCACGAAAATAAAATTCCTTGCTCATGTAGCCCATGAGACAAGCATTACTATAAATTTATTTTTCTTCTTTTCATCAATTACATAAGATTACAATTATACATGTCATTATGAAGACCGAACCTAGTTACCCTTTTCAACTCCCTCTTAAATAGTGAGGTATTCATAATCGTACTTGGCCATTCTCAATCTAAATAATTTCTCATAAGAAGAGTCTGATTGGTAACCCATCTGTATAGCATCATATCAACCAACATTATAACATAGCAAGGCCTTGACTAACAACTATATCTCTCCATGAGATATGAGCACAATGTTGGCGAGACCAATGATGTGTAGACACCCTCATCATTGTCTCTCTCGAAACATACCCCACCCGGGTTCTCAAGGTGTGTTCCACCAGGACTATTCTTATCTTGGATTCCCGGTCCTCAAAGAATATCGGTCCTCTACGACTACTCTCATCTTGGATGCCCTAACACTCAATCCTCCATTTTGTCTTTCTAAGTGAAAACAAGAATGATGTGTCTATCTCTCCCTCTTAATTAGGGAGGACATATCTATTCCAATAAAGGAATGTACTCATTTCTACGGAAGGAATGTACCTAAGATCCCTCTTGGCTTAGGAATTTCCAAGTTTCTTCCAAGTAAGAAACTTGTTTCCAGACTCCCTCTTAATTAGGGACCTACAATAGCTCCTCGGGTAGAGATGACGGGACAATCAGCTGCTTTGAAGAACTCCTCACGATGTCACGAACTTCTTTTTGTTATCTAGGAGTCTTCATGTTTGGGACTTCTACAAAGAGCACTGACCATCCATGAGTCAGCCATGTCATCATCGGAAAGTGATCCATCAGTCCATATTTGGCCTTCCTTCATGCCATGTTGCTTTCTTCATGCCATGTTTACTTAAGGATCTTTCATCCTACTACATGTGCATCGGTGGTGGAAGACATCCATAGATCTTCCCTTGGCAGCCCTGCATAAACCCATCCAGATATTTGTTCAAAACTAAAGGAATGAACATTAAAATCAACATTACCTTTATGATAGTCGTTCATCATGACATCTTCTAGTTTGCATCAGCATCTTACATACATATCGACACATCTCCCAAAGATATATATTGTCAAGGGTCTCTTTCTTTTTCAGACTTCATCAAAGTCTTCGTATCTTTCATGGAGATATCCTAGTCAAAATTCTTGATCTTTCGGATGTTGATTGCCTTTACCATGGTTGCATATTCCACAATCTCTTCCTTTCTTTCTTCACACATTTCATTCCCAAGAGCTTCCAACCAGAGTTCCTCAATTGTAGTTAACCACCTCATACTTCATATGAGGACATATTACGTTGATTTCATCGAGTGAATGTGTGAACCATGCATTCCTGCATCCCCTTGAGGGAGGAGATCCTTTCTTTCGATCATGTTCTTAAGATAGAGCATTGGTTCATGATATCTGCAACCATATGACATGACTTCAATAATATCAAATGTAAGCATATATACCTCATTTTTCCTTTGGGTCATCCTGACATCCTTCAGTAGCTTCCTTGATTGAAAGAGCTTCAATCCCTTCATCTGCTTCACTTTTATGCCATCATACCATCATCCCATGAATTCCACAAGTTTGGAATTCTTGACGAAACACTTGCTTCCCCTCATGATCGGTGAACCTTTCAATGAAGATTCCATCAGAGAATCTTGAGGATCTAAACTATCCCCATCAGCAAATGTTTCCTTTTGAGAATGTATGATGAACCTTGTACTAGATGGCCTTGCCACTTGTGTTTTCAATGAGATTCCCAAGAAATATATCCGTGACAAACATAGATTCTAACCATCTTTCATGCTTCTCTATGATGATGTCTCGAGCTCTTGCTTTCAATGCTTCTATGATGCCTTGATGCATTCCAATATTTCACTTAGTGAATCATGATAGTCATATCTTACAATAGAAGACTCAAGAACTTGAAAAGAACTTATGTGAGGAAGATTATCTCAATAGTGGAGATCTCTTATTTCCTCTTTCTTGGACTTCTTCTTTTCAGCTTCCTCCACTTCTTTGGTGACATGGGCTTCTTCTCTATCTCTCTCGTTATTGCCCTTCTTTAACTTGGGACAATCTTTCCTGTAATGTTCATATTCTTTACATCCATAACATTGAATCTTAGTTATGTTCTTCTTTCCTTTTCGAGGACCAAATTTCCCTTTCCTTCTAGCAAATGTTTGAATCTTCTCATTTGATTCTTCAACACTTTTTGCCCTCGACCTGTCTTCTTCTATTTTGCATGGAGACCACAAGTTTTTGAATGGGATAGTTTTCTTGTTCTCATAGATATTTAATATGAGGTTACCTTGTTCATCAATTAGTGCATTTAGAACAATGGAGATCATTTCTTTATCCGATATCATCTCCCAAATCTTGAAGTTGAGATCTTATTTGAGATGCTTTTGAGAGACATGAGGGTTGCATATTCCACAATCTCTTCCTTCCTTTCTTCACACATTTCATTCCCAAGAGCTTCCAACCAGAGTTCCTCAATTGTAGTTAACCACCTCATACTTCATATGAGGACATATTATGTTGATTTCATCGAGTGAACGTGTGAACCATGCATACCTGCATCCACTTGAGGGAGGAGATCCTTTCTTTTGATCATGTTCTTAAGATAGAGCATTGGTTGATGATATTTGCAACCATATGACATGACTTCCATAATATCAAATGTAAGCATACATACCTCATTTTTCCTTTGGGTCATCCAGACATCCTTCAGTAGCTTCCTTGATTGAAAGAGCTTCAATCCCTTCATCTGCTTCACTTTTATGCCATCATACCATCATCCCATGAATTCGACAAGTTTGGAATTCTTAAAGAAACACTTGCTTCCCCTCATGAACGGTGAACCTTTCAATGAAGATTCCATCAGAGAATCTTGAGGATCTAAAGTATCCCCATTAACAAATGTTTCCTTTTGACATATGTATGATGAACCTTGTACTAGATGGCCTTGCCACTTGTGTTTTCAATGAGATTCCCAAGAGATATATCCTTCACTAACATAGATTCTAACCATCTTTCATGCTTCTCTATGATGATGTCCCGAGCTCTTGCTTTCAGTGCTTCTATGATGCCTTGATGCATTCCATTATTTCACTTAGTGAATCATCATAGTCATATCTTACAACAGAAGACTTAAGAACTTGAAAAGAACTTATGTGAGGAAGACTATCTCAATAGTGGAGATCTCTTATTTCCTCTTTCTTGGACTTCTTCTTTCAGCATCCTCCACTTCTTTGGTGACATGGGCTTCTTCTCTATCGTTCTCGTTATTGCCCTTCTTTAACTTGGGACAATCTTTCCTGTAATGTCCATATTCTTTACATCCATAGCATTGAATCTTAGTTATGTTCTTCTTTCCTTTTCGAGGACCAAATTTTCCAAATTTCCCTTACCTTCCAGCAAATGTTTGAATCTTCTCATTTGATTCTTCAACACTTTTTGCCCTCGACCTGTCTTCTTCTATCTTGCATGGAGACCACAAGTTTTTGAATGGGATAGTTTTCTTGTTCTCATAGATATTTAATACGAGGTTACCTTGTTCATCAATTAGTGTATTTAGAACAATGGAGATCATTTCTTTATCCGATATCATCTCCCAAATCTTGAAGTTGAGATCTTATTTGAGATGCTTTTGAGAGACATGAGGGTTGCATATTCCACAATCTCTTCCTTCCTTTCTTCACACATTTCATTCCCAAGAGCTTCCAACCAGAGTTCCTCAATTGTAGTTAACCACCTCATACTTCATATGAGGACATATTATGTTGATTTCATCGAGTGAATGTGTGACCCATGCATTCCTGCATCCCCTTGAGGGAGGAGATCCTTTCTTTTGATCATGTTCTTAAGATAGAGCATTGGTTCATGATATCTGCAACCATATGACATGACTTCCATAATATCAAATGTAAGCATACATACCTCATTTTTCCTTTGGGTCATCCAGACATCCTTCAGTAGCTTCCTCGATTGAAAGAGCTTCAATCCCTTTCATCTGCTTCACTTTTATTCCATCATACCATCATCCCATGAATTCCACAAGTTTGGAATTCTTGATGAAAGACTTGCTTCCCCTCATGATCGGTGAACCTTTCAATGAAGATTCCATCAAAGAATCTTGAGGATCTAAAGTATCCCCATCAACAAATGTTTCCTTTTGACAGATGTATGATGAACTTTGTACTAGATGGCCTTGCCACTTGTGTTTTCAATGAGATTCCCAAGAGATATATCCTTGACTAACATATATTCTAACCATCTTTCATGCTTCTCTATGATGATGTCCCGAGCTCTTGCTTTCAGTGCTTCTATGATGCCTTGATGCATTCCATTATTTCACTTAGTGAATCATCATAGTCATATCTTACAACAGAAGACTTAAGTACTTGAAAAGAACTTATGTGAGGAAGACTATCTCAATAGTGGAGATCTCTTATTTCCTCTTTCTTGAACTTCTTCTTTTCAGCTTCCTCCACTTCTTTGGTGACATGGGATTCTTCTCTATCTCTCTCGTTATTGCCCTTCTTTAACTTGGGACAATCTTTCCTGTAATGTCCATATTCTTTACATCCATAGCATTGAATCTTAGTTATGTTCTTCTTTCCTTTTCGAGGACCAAATTTTCCAAATTTCCCTTTCCTTCAGCAAATGTTTGAATCTTCTCATTTGATTCTTCAACACTTTTTGCCCTCAACTTGTCTTCTTCTATCTTGCATGGAGACCACAAGTTTTTGAATGGGATAGTTTTCTTGTTCTCATAGATATTTAATACGAGGTTACCTTGTTCATCAATTAGTGCATTTAGAACAATGGAGATCATTTCTTTATCCGATATCATCTCCCAAATCTTGAAGTTGAGATCTTATTTGAGATGCTTTTGAGAGACATGAGGATATCCATTCATCCTTTGATACCTTCAATTTGTGTAGATCAAATCTAAGTGATACGATCTCTCTTATGGCACTTTCAGAGAATAGTTCTACCAGTTTATCATATATCTCTTTAAATGTCTCCAACTCTGCTTTATCGAGAATTAGGGGATCTTTGACAGACTCCATAAGAATCTCTTGAGCCCTTAGATCCCTTTCCATGCTTTTCAGATAGTGCTTGTCCTTCAGATGGTTTGGAGACCTTTCCATTGACATGATCAATAACTTCATTTTCTTCGAGGATTGTATCTATCCTCCTTTTCCATGAAAGGAAGTTTGATTACCCAACCAGCTTATAGATCTCCTTGCAAAATGAAGTCATTTTTTGCTAGATTAGATTATAGAAGAAATGGTACTTACTTGTCAAGTGAAGATAAAACCTTCAACTTCATCCCTTTCATGATGATTGATGAAGATGTCTTAATGCTTCTTGGATGATCTTCTTCAATGGTGAGGACCTTGATTCGAAGGTCTCTTCAACTTTCCTTTTATTCTTGATGATGAACCCAAGGTTGCTTTGTAGACTCCTTCTTCGATCTAGGGTTATAATGCTTTCTTTGAAGATCTTGTCTTAAAGATGATCTTTTCTTTTATGCCTTCCTCGAGATTTGATCCTTGAGTGTCCCTTAATAAGATGCCATTCCTTGACTTAGTCACATTAGCTCTGACACCATGTTGAGAAATCTAGGGCATCAAGATTAAGTGATTTCTCTACTTTACATAATTGTGTGTTACTGCTTTTTACTTCTTAGATTAGGATCTTATTTACTTATGTTAGTATAGTGTTATTCTTCATCAAACAGCTACCAATGCATAAACCATAAAGAGACAAGAGGCACATAATATAGGCTATCAGCCAGGGCCAAAACCTCTCCCACTTGAGAGGAAAGCCCGAACAAATTCTTCTTCTTATAGAGACTCCAATTGATGAATACCAAGACCAAGATTCTTAACCTATTTTCCACTCCAAGACCAAGTCACAAAGTTCCCTTGATGAGTTCCTTCTTCCTTGTGTCAATGATAGACACACTTCACGAATCTTCCTCCTTTTTGGCTATCTTTCTGAGTTTTGGTTCCTACGACAAACCTGTAACTTTCAGTCCTAGGTCAGAAAACCTAGCTCATGAAGATGGACCAACTTAGACCCTTGTTTTCCCTTGGCCTATAAGGAGACTTCTTATCCTTAAACTCGGCTTGAGTAACAGCTTGACTTTCTCCTTGATTTTGTCCTCAAATATGATTGTAATGCTTCGGCTTCCTTTTGCAATTTGAACAGCAAAGATTCATTCTACGTGTGGATAATTTCAGCCCTTAAACAAACCCAAAACCATGCAAGGGACTTCGCTCTTACTTCCATTCATTTCACTGACTATAAGGCTCCCTTTCGCTATACTTCACACCTTTTACTTCAGAATGTATGATGACTGGAAATTTGTTCCATAAATGATGCCGAGCAACCCTATTTATAGTTGTTTCCCTGTCAAAATAAGTCGACTTGTTGGAGGGTGAGTCGACGTGTCATTTGGAGATCTTTATTCTATTTTGTAGCCAACGTGAAGGAGAGGTCTTGTGCTTGTCTTGGAGGGATTTTCACACCTATTAAGTGACTCGTATAAGATGTAACATGCCCAAGAAGGGTCCTTCTTACATGACATAGACTCAAATTGACTTTTATGGCTAGATGACAAATCCTAAAGGCTCACAATGGGAGCCATCACTAAAATAAAATTCCTTGCTCATGTAACCCCTAAGACAAGCATTACTATAAATTGTATTCTTCTTCTTTTCATCAATTACATAAGATTACAATTACACATGTCATTATGAAGACCGAACCTAGTTACACTTTTCAATAATTAGAACTTTTTTTATTGTTTAAGTTGTAGGTATCCCTCAAAAAGGCTAGATTAAGAGGGAGCATTCACCATTTTACCAAAAGATAAGTATATTGTTCTTTGATTGTTAATTTTTGGTTAACATGTTCTTTGCTTAGGACAGATACTTCAATGTTCAACATTAGCCCATGTATCAATCCATTTCATTTCCATTAGTAATCACATTCATCATTATCATATTGACAGGTAATTGAAGAAAGAACATAAACGATAAATGTGGGAGACAAGGCAAGACAATAGAACACAAGAATATTGCTCAAGCCATGGAAAATCCCCAAGATGAGGAAAATCGTTGATTAAATCTTCTTATTATTAGTATCAAAAGTTCAGCAAAGAGAGAGTACAACAATTCAAAGTCAAAATTGACTTGACAATTTGGAGATCCAATATCACTACCCTTAGATAAATAGATGGCCCAAAAAATGCAATTCTAGAGTAGACAAATTGTGCCCTCTTACACTGATGAAACATTCAATCCATCGTTGTCTCACTTAACAAATCCAAAACACCTCCTTTCAACTATGGCTCTTCTAGGAAAACAAGAAGTTGCCCTGCGTTGGCCCTTAGGGCTGATCTGTACCCAAATCAAGCCTCGCATCCCCCTTATCTAAGCTTGTAGAGACTTGCAGCTCCACCTGCCAATGAACAATCTTTGTAACTCGTCTTGGCTCTATTGAACACTGATATAGATAATAAGAAGAATCGATCGACAGTGAGTCATAAGAACATACCACTCCCCACCGAAAAATGTCAGTCCAGATAACTAGGGGTAGAGCCCCAAATCAAACTTGATCCCAAATCAAGTTGTTGAACATCATGCATCCTAGACATAGGGAGTACGGCAGTACATGATGCATCCATCGATAGTGTTATAATCCCTAACCACTTTTCCCAACTCATTGGCCAGATGAGAGGTACTTCCTATGTGTCCAAGACAACATGGGTAGGATGATGTTGGGGCAACAGCAGGAGAAGGTGAACCACTCATCCTACCTATATGCCATAGGAGAAGGTGAACCACTCTTCCTATGCATATCTCATCAACCGTAGGGGAAAGTGAACCATTCACCCTATGCATGTGTCCTTTGTCCAAAACACAACCATCGTAGGGAAAGGATAAACCACATCCTACGTGCATGCAAACCACTGATAGTAGGGAAAGGATGAACCACGCCCTACATGCATGCCAACCAACAATCGTAGCAAGGATCCTACACATGGGGAAAGGATGAACCACGTCCCACCAACATGTCAACCATCGATCATAGGGAATGAGCATCCTACATGTGGAGAAAAGATGAACCACGTCCCACCAACATGTCAACCATCGATTGTAGGGAATAAGCATGCCTATATGCATCTCTCACTAGGGTAAACACATACAGGGAAAGGATAAGCCACACCCTGTACATAGCGAACACATGGGAAAGGAGTGAACAACATGATATGATCGCATATAGCTCCAAAAAGTACCCTAGGCCCCTAGGAGCTCTCGGAGCACAATGTTCGACCGAGATACTCATAGTAGGATCTTTCCATGACTCCCAGCCTTTCTCTGAAGGAAGATAGACTTGACCTTACCAAGAGGCTTTGTGAGGATGATGGTAACATGCACATACATCTTGAAATGATGGAGCTTGATTGCTCCCAGCCGTACCAAATCCCAAATAAAGTGGTACCTGATGCCAATATGCTTGGAGCGGTCGTGGAACTCGGGATTCTCCAACAAAAAAAACGAATCCCATTCTGCAATATACAACGGAGGTTTCCAACACATGCTTAAATGGCTCATTAAAGAGCTTCCTCAAATGGCTTCATAATAAGCCATGCTTATTGTTTTATATATACAGCCTCAACGATGCTCCCAGACTTTAGTCTTTGATTCATCCATGAAATAAAGGTGGATTATAGCACCTAGATGTGCTCTTTCCATTCATCATATTGCCAATCCAGCAATTTTCGGTAGAGTACCTCGGACCATCCACAAGATGTCTATATCTGGATCAACAACTTCTCCATTTTATCAAACCTTTAAGCTAAGGAAGAAATCAACTCCCTCTTACATTGATAAATGAGAGGATCATCATCTACTCGACAAACATCATCAATCACTGAATCATAGCTCCTTTTGAAAATCGGGAAAGTAACCTTGCCCATAGAGCTATCTGCAACCTGCTACTAATCCTTATGACCTTCAACATGGGCATCCTTCTTGTAATAATCATTCGGAAAAAGGAGTTACTAAGCCATTCGACCATTCGACATGGAGAGGAGCTGACAAATATCTTTCTCAGTCTTCTAAATTACTTCAACTCCCTTTGAATCCTCTAGAGGAGATTTCGATGATTTGGTCAGAAAGGTCGGAGGAAGTACGTCATCAACTACTGCTCAGGTTCAACCACATCAGCATACAGAGAGGACAAGAGCACTGCAGCCATCTCCTTTTCTTGGTCATGCCTATCTATTGCCATGGAGATAAAAATATTGGTGATAGCTCAAACAGTGGCTACTGAAGCCACATTGTCAGAAGCAAATATTCCTTTATTGATCCAACTTTTTCTTTGAATTCCTCCAGAGACTCTGATACAATTTTACCCACCAAATGGTAAGGTTCCTCCTCACTATCATAGATTGAGATATTGCGAACAAGATGCACATCCCCATCTGTGACTAGAAATCCTCTCCAAGTGCCTTTGCCAACACATCCGCCTCTATCCTTCATGATCAAAGGCCTGCAACGGGATGCCAAGTTCTTATAATTGTTCTTCAAGAATGAAGACTTCAAAGGTACTTCACCCCTTATTCAAGATGTCAAAGTCAAAGGGCCTGCAATAGCTTGTGCATTAAAGAACTATGTATACAGGGGTAAACATACTGTCTACTATCCCTACTCAATTCTTATAGCCAACAGAGTTATAGCTGACTATTATAACACATTGTATCATGGAGTTTGATGCAGAAAATTCAGTCATTGTAAGACTTAGAGATGCCAGGCAATATTATTGTTGTTACTGTGAGAATGCTTGAAAATGTCACTAAGAAGTCAAAGCTGGTTCACCTCCAATTATACCTTTCATGTCATAGATACTATTATTATCAGGAAATGCCTAGCATTTTACAATTATGATTCTGTCCTAAACAATTTGTAGTGACAAACTGGAGATTCCCTTCAAAACTTGGAATATCTTCAATTGTCATCACAACTGGGTATTTTCATGATGATACCAACAAACCCTCCACAAGATGATTGATAGGGCAACGATACAGTTTTGTCCTTTCAAGCATTAATCCCAAAGCTCACACATCTCTGCTTAACAAATACTACAGTAGCACGACATAAATGCCAAGATTATAATTTAAAGTATGTCGTCTATTGTCCAACATTTCACCATTATTGTCAATACACTTAGGATCATTTGAACAAAAATATAAATTTGATCTCTTTGTACTCAAACAATAAACAAAGAGCTGCATATAAATTTATTGGTTGGCTACTACAGTGACCACCATTAGGCTACACAAACGATGCTCCAGGAGAGTCGCACAGAATTGCCTTTGAATCGAACTTGATTACAAACTTCTTGTCTTTATGTGAAACTCTATTGCTTGGGGGAATCTGATTTGAATTATTGTTTGAATTTTCATTATAATTGGTTCAAGGAAGGATTCAGGCTTGTTGATGACAGACATAGCCTTCCACTCTTTAAGTCATGACCGTGGTCCGTAACTACTTGAGAACAAACTGAATAACTTGAGTTGCTTCAATTTCAGAGATGTTAAATTTTCTTAGGGCAACATTGTTCTTTGCTTTGATAATTGCATTTAATCATTAATCCATTAAGTTCACCCCATATCATCATTGCATTATTCAGATCTACACCATTAAACATCAACATATGCAATTACAAAGAAAGAAACAACATCACCAACATCATTAATGCAGTGGAACATAAAAGGAAGAGTAGAAGAAAAGCATGCACTCACATAGAGACACTAGGATTGGTCCAAGACCAAGGCAAAACCCACTATGGGGAAAACCCTTTCAAATATTCTTCTTCTTAGATCGTCATCAAATGACGCGGCAAAAGAGAGTACAATGATCCTTGACTTTATCTATGCAGCAAAAGCAATAATTATATCTGTGAAATAGATCCAATCATGCTAGGAATCAGAATTCTCATATTGATGGTTGTAATGTGTTGTGCCTGTCACAAACTAATGTCAACTGCTGTATATTGTTGTCACTGTGTCGAACACTGTTGAGACTGTTGTCACTGTCAATGAACCCAACACATATGTTTTCAGCGGAAAATAACAAATCAGAGCCTTAGATCTGTATAACAGCAGATAGAAATCCAGATCTACCAGATCACTGAAGTTGATTGAAGCCAAGATGTAAAAACCCTAGATTTGAACTAGGTCACCCTCATCAACATTGTCTACGAGCGACCAAAAAAACTGGGTCGTTGTCACACATACTGTATGAGCGACTGTGACTACAGAGTCGCTCTCATGAGGCCTTCACGCGTGCGACTATGGCATAAAACAGTTGAAACCCAGAGTCGCTCCCTTCCTGTAGTTGTGCGAGCGACTGAGATGTCGAGGTCGCTCCCAGGGCTACTCTGTGCGAGTGACCGGGGACCGGAACGTTCTGATCTGCCTCTGAACCCAAAGTCGCTCCCATTGAATTGTCTCTGAACAACTAAAGAGCTAGAGTCACTCCCTTGCCTAGTCTCTGCCTGCTACCAGGGACGAAAATGTCTTGATCTATGCCAGTGACCGAGATCTAGAAAACCCAAACTCAGAGCAAACCTTTCGCCTGTAATTTCGAACCCTGTGCGAACTCCTTATGACATACCTGTGCGAGCCAAGACAAAAATAGAAGAATAGAAAGATGATGATGTGTTGAAATGAACTTGAGGCCACTTCCTTTTATAGGCTTTCATGGGGGTTAACTTGGGGTTAAGATTGACCCAAGCAGTTACCCATGTGGTTAAGGCCAACCCATTCCATAATGTATGCATGAATAAAATAATTCAAAACTTAACTTCTATTTAACCAAATTAGGTGATCTTTAGGTCGATTTTGGTCCTCTCGAAAAAAAGGAATCTAATGCGATCATTATCTTGATCATTTGAGTTGTCCAAGGTGGAATTTGACCACAGTTGCAAAAATTAACAAGAGATTCGTGCATTTTCGTTACTTTATTACAGTAATAATTTGAGCCTTAAAAATGATGCATACTAAGGTCAAAACGAGTGTCACTTCACTGTGATTAGGATCTGACTTTAGTTTCAGAACTTTAGAAGGTAGACAGTAAATTGAATTATTATACTTCTTCGCTAGAAATTCTTAGATGTTTTGTGTAGACAATAGTGTTGATGTGACAGAGAACATCTCCTTTGAATCAGGAACGAATATTATGTTGCGTGAAGCTTAGAAGAATACCCTAAGGAGGGTCGAAGTGCCAAGGCTACTTCAAATCTGTCAAGATTACCCAATTGAAACCATAAGGAGCCAATAAACCTTTCGCTGCTCCTTGAATATTACAAAATTGGTGATAAATAGAACAAGCATTGCATGGTCAAACTAATGTTTGAGACAACAAGGATAAGATAATCTTTCTGCTTTAGTCCTGCTTCAATTTGCTTGAATTCAATGGTGAGACATGCAAGATAGAGTTGCCCAAACGAAAAACCAAAGACCCCTCGGAAACTCAAAAACTAAAACCCTTCCATCTTTGTTAAACTCTCTGGAAACCCTTAAGCTGCAGGTAAGTATCATATTTGATTAGTGATGATTTTCAGAGAAAAACTTATCCACATATACTTCTAACTACTTCTAACCACAGACAGAAGAAATAGTTTGCATATGTATCACTTCAAGATAGGATTGTTTCCATTAGTTGTTGAAGTAGGGCTTTGCAATTATGATTAGTATTTTCAGGTTTGATTAGCAGCCTTCATGAGCTGTTAAGCCTAGCTCTAACATATACCCAAACTTGAATTCTTAGCTCCTTTAGAGATCTTTCATGATTGCTAGGGCTTACAACAAGATACCTCTTCTTCATTCTAACAATCCCTTGCTCAATGGAAACTTGACAACTTCTCTTGGGATTGCATTCCTCCTCTCACTCTAGCTTGGCCTTGTCCTCTCTTGAGCTCTAATACCATCTTAATTTTTGGTTAACATGTTCTTTGCTTAGGACAGTTACTTCAATTTTCCACATTAGTCCATGTATCAATCCATTTCATTTCCATTAGCAATCACATACATCACTATCACATTGACAGTAACTGAAGAAAGAACATAAAAGATAAACATGGAAGACAAGCCAAGGCAATAGAACACAAGAATATGGCTCAAGCTAAGGAAAATCCCCAAGAATAAGCATATGAACACCAATTGCAACTATAAAGGAAATAGTACTTTGGAAGAAAATGCCCCAAATAACAAGATACATCAATTACTCATGAGCATAATGATCATCAAAGCAATAACATGAAATACAACTACACCAATGATCAATATTCTAAGTACTAGAAAATTAAATTGTTGCAAAAGTAAAGGACTCACAATACTTGCATCATAAATGCTTCTTGAAATGAAAAAAATGATATTCGCAAATGAAACTCAAAACACATCAAGATAGAAAAATGGGAAATTGCAAGTAAAGTAAAATGAAGATGTAAATGTGCTCTTGGTTGATTTTATCAGTTAAACTCTAAAAACAAGATTTCAATTAAATTCTAATCTTCAGACCTCACCCTCCCCTAAAAATTTGAATCTCACAGTGAAGAGTCAATAGAGGTGGAGGGTCTCTAAATGTCTATACAACCAACTTAAGTTGGAAGTTAATTTTGAATGAGGCTTTGGAAGCTTGTAAAATGCAACTAATTTAATATGCCTACTATGTCATGCGAGTAAATTTGCAAAAGTTAAGTAAATGATAGAAATTGCCTTAAACACAAGATTGCATACACGTATAGGATTTGTGAAAAAATTTTGCTTTGCTTCATGATAGTTTTGTGATTTACCCAAAAGCAAATAAAACTTGAGAGATTCCTTGCATGTAAGTAAATAACAATGCTTTTGATTAAGTGAACTCAAGATTGATTAACTTTGCAAAAGAAATGGACTTGAATTTGGAACATGAAATTAAAATGACTTATAAAAAATTAAGTTAATGAATATGTCAAGAGTAGTTTTTTCAAAGTAAAATGTTTGTAGCTCAAATCAACATATAAAATGGAAAATGCAAAACCTTAAGTTGAATTTGTAGCAAACTTATTTGAACAAAATAAAAATGTGATGAGTGAGGTTGTGTAAATTTTAAACATGCAATTAGAATGGAAAATGAGAAGATGCAAAAATTAATTCACCTACATGTTTTCTCTCCCTAAATGGAGAAAAAGGATGTCATGGGTAAAACCCAAGCTCTCACAAGAAAAATAGATATTTTATTAGCTTTCTACAATGAGTAGAAGGCCCCTTAATGGGCTGCCCAAAATATGAAAGAGACAATTACAAAATAAGAGTCCATAGGAACCAAGATCTCCTTCCAAGAAGTGGCAACCACAATGGCCAAGAAACAACTCTTCAAATTTGAAAATTACAAGTGCACAAAGGCCCATGGCCAAGCTAATTTGTTGTTATCCAAGATTGTCCACAGCCTCCCTAAAGTTGATCCTCAAGTGCTTTTGGGGTCCTACAACAAATAGTTAAGAGTTTTAAACTTTAACTTCCTCAATCCTATCAACACAAAAGGTGAGCATAGTCCATAAATAGATCTGAATTTTCTGCAAAACCCACACTCAAACTTAGTGTAAAACAAGGAGGAAAGTTAGAAAATATAATATATAAATATTCCACAAAATTTAGACTAAGGAATTGGAGCAAAACTACAATTCTTGCCTAATTTTCAACATGCTCTTCAATAGCGAAATAAAATCGTTATTAGCACAAGAAATCGAAACAAATGATTTTAATTGAAATTGGATTTTGAAACACAAGCCAAAAGCCAAAGATCCTTGCAACACAAAATCATAAGATGAGGCTTTGGGAGATGATAAATGTGGGTTCTTCAATGAACTTGCTCAAGAGTGGGATGATTCCTCCAAGAATTTCTCCTCACGCTTAAGGCTTGATTCAAGAGATGTCTCTACACAACTTCGAATAACCATTAGATCCACATGGGTTAAAAGAAATGCAATGATAAAGAGATCTTAGAGATTTATTAGAAAATCAACTAAAACTTTATCTAGAGAAAACTCTCAAAACCAAATGCCAATGTGAAATAGATTCACATTAACAAATCTCTAAAAGCATAATGGAAACTAATGAACAAAATAGCATAAGTAGAAAATGAAACACAATGATCAAGATATTACCTTGCTCAATAAAAAGAACACCTCATATGTGAAATCCCAAATTCTTTTATTGCAATAGAACATAAGTGTCAGACCAGGAGGTAACTCCTCAAATGTAATCATATTAATCATTCAGGTTGTTCATTATTATATATAAGAGGGAGTCACTGTTCAGTTCATCTCCCGATGACTCTCCGTTTTCTCTATTATTTATTTACACTAATTACAGTTGTTCACCCAATCCCTATGATTAGGTGTCAACATCCCCCCCCCCCAATCTGAAGGGATGTTGGTGAGTCCAAGCATTGTTCTGAATCTTTCAAGCTTTTCTCTTCCAAGTGCTTTGGTGAAGATGTCTGCAATTTTCTCATTAGTGGAACAATGGTGGAGATGGATTGTTTTGGCCTCAACATGATGTCGAATGAGATGATATTTTGTATTGATGTGCTTCGTTCGATCATGGAACTTTGGTTTCTTGGCCAACTTTATTGCCGAGGTATTGTCAATCATGAGTAAAGTCGATTGTACTTGTTTTACCTGCAAATCTTCCAGAATTTTCCTAAGCCACACAATTTCTTTTGTTGCCTCAGTTGCTGCCACATATTCTGCCTATGTTGTAGAATCTGCTGGCACTGATTGTTTGCGTGATCTCCAAGAGACAACTCCTAATCCAAGACTCATAGCATAACCCGAAGTAGATACCACAGTTTCTTTGTCTCCATCGAAGTCTGAATCAAAGTATCCAATCAAGCTGAAGTCGCCCACTTGTGTATACTTGATTCCAAAGTCTTGAGTTCCCTTCAAGTACTTTAGAACTCTTTTTGCAGCAAACCAATGTCCCTCACAAGGCTTTTGCATAAACCTGGAGAAAATTCCAACAGCAAACGAAATGTCTAGTCTGGTAGTAGTCAGGTAGTTGAAACTTCCTACAAGCTGTCTATACTTTGTTGCACCCTCAAATTCTTTTCCTTCAATGGATGTGAGCTTTAAGTTTTGTTCCATTGGAGTAGTCAGAGGATTGCATTCAGTCATGCCAAACCTATTCAACAGATCTCCAATGTACTTCTTTTGAGAAAGGAATATGGACTTCGGATGTTGAGTTACTTCAGTACCAAGATAGTAATGAACATAGCCCAAATCATTCATTTCAAAACCTTTCCTCAATTCCTTCTTTATGGATGCAATGTAGCTCTCATTGTTCCCTGTCATCAAAAGATCATCTACATATACCACAAAATATACAACTGTTTTGCCAACCTTCTTGACAAACAAAGTTACATCATCAAGATCATAATGTTCGAAATTGAGTTTCAGAAGATGCTCAATTAGTTTTTCATACCAGGCTCGCGGTGCTTGTTTGAGGCCATACAAGGATTTCACAAGTTTGCATACTTTATGTTCATGTCCTTTTACAGCAAATCCTTCAGATTTGGGCATAAAAACATTCTCTTTTATATCTCCATTCAAGAAAGCAGTTTTTACATCCATTTGATGGACTTTCCAACTGTTTTGAGCTGCTAGGGCAAAGAGTGTCCGGATGGTAGCCCATTTTGTTGTGGGGGAAAAATTCTCCTCATAATCGACCCCTTCCTTCTGTGCAAAACCTTTTGCCACAAGCCTGGCTTTGTACTTGTCAAGTGAGCCATCAGTTTTATACTTGTTCTTGTAGACCCACTTGCAGCCAATTGGTTTGGTTCCTAATGGAAGATCAACCAGCTTCCAAGTGCCATTCTTTATCAAAGCATCATACTCCTTTGCATTGCTTCTTTCCATTCATCATGAGAAGCAGCTTCTTTGAAGGAAGTTGGTTCAAAATCTGTAGACAAATTCAATTCACAATCATAAGAAACATCCATATCAATAGGTGAATCAAAATCATCTTCATCACCTCCATTTTGTCGGGTTGAATTTCTAGTTCTTTTCTTTCCAACCTCATCAGGATGAACACTTTCAAGTGTCTTTGTCAACCACTTTGGGGGACCTTTCTAAGATGGTCTAGGCTTCTCCATCGATTAAGTTGGGACTAAATCAAGATTGAGTCTCCCAATTCTGTCAATCACATCACTTAAAGTATCATCTGTTGTTGGAGTTTCATGCGAGGAGAGGATGCTTCAAAAGAAGATTCCACAGGTTGATCTAGTATAGGAATCCCCCCTTCAAGATGTGGAATCTAATTATCAAATTCTTGAAATGATTTTGCATTTGCGAATCTATCCAAGCGATCAAGTTGTCGCTCAACAACATTGTCAGTTTTGGAAGATTCAAGAAAGATTATATCTCTAGATACAACAAACTTTTTATTGACTTCATCATAGAGACGATATGCTTTGGAAGTGTTTGAATACCCCAGGAAGATACACTTACAACTTCTTGCACCAAGTTTGTTTTTATGTACCTTTGGTATCAAAGCATAACATGTGGAACCAAAGACCCTGAGATGCTTTACCGAAGGAATGTGCCCATACCAATGTTTTACAACCCGGCCGAGTCACAACCAACCCGGTCGAGTCGTTCCAGGTCGATGGCTTGGGAACTGACTCGGTCAAAAAAACAGAACGGCTCGGCCGAGTCAGCAATGACCGGCGAGTCACTCAATGACTCGGCCGGGTCATCGCTGACTCGGCCGACCCGGCCGGGTCCGCTAAAAAATGGCCGGGTCACTGGCTTTCACCAACCGGACGCAACAGCAAACTGTTAAACGGTTTTTTTGGGGTTTTGCAATTGGTTTTAGGGTTTTGGTGGACTCCAAACATTATTACAATATTTCTAAAACATCTTTGGGGTCCATATCCCCCTCCCAAAAGCTATTTAACTCACCCAAGAGCTCTCATTCTCTCACAGCAGTCTTGTGCATTTGAGTGAGAGTCTTCTTTGAGAGTTAGTGAGCAGTTCTTGAGCTTGTTTTGGAGCAGCAGTGGGGAGTCTT
>APFE030160034.1:177353-196939 GCA_000404065.3 Pinus taeda
GGCATTGACACCACTGCTGCATGGAGGGTCGAGGCCGAGAGGCCTCTCATGGAGTCTACTGATGATTGGTTAGGGCAAGATGTTGTGGAGGGGGAGGAGGAGCAGGAGGAGGAGGAGGAGGAGGTGACACCGCCTGCCCGAGCTACCACTGCCACCTGTAGACGACGTGGTCTACCTCCTGTACCTCCTACTTCTAGTTCTTCAGCTAGTAGAGCACATCAGACTCCACTGCCCTCTCCACCAGCACAGGCACCAGCATCTACATCGAGAGGGAATGGGAAAGTTGTTGCATTTTCTCGCAAGAGGGGCAGAGGAAATCAATAGGATTAGACTTTCATTTTATTGTATATGACATTATGACATGATGAGATACATTATCATATTTTTTGTTGATATTTTGAGGCTGAGTTGGAACTCAGGGGTCAGGACTTACTATTCAGGACATGATTAAATGTTATGTGTGATTTTAGCGCTAGAAATGATATTAAACATCTTATATATTAGTTTTTTTATCATATTTATGTGTCAATGTATTTATTTTATGTTGTAGATGGTTTAGATATTAAAAAAATTGAAAAAAAAAAATGAAAAAAATGAATATTTTTGTAACAAACGATTTTTTCCCGCTTTTTCCGCTTTTTTCCCAATTTTCCGTTTTTTTCCGCTTCATTCCCCGCGTCGATTTAATCCCGCTCGCGCTTTTAACAACATTGGCTGACGCAATCCCTAGAGGCTGATGTTGGGGTTTTTGTGGGGCAGATTGGAGCTAGGAGCCGTCGGAGTGTTTATCAGAGGTTTCAGCCAGAACATTTGTCTCTAACTGAGATGTACCACTGCCGAGATTATTCTCTGTTGGGTGAGCCGGTTTTGGTACCCAGATTATATTTGGAAACTTCTTAATAATTAAAACCCTCAAATAGCTACACTGGTTTTCCCGCATTGGGTTTTTTCCAGAGACATTAGTCCAAAAAACGGTGTCACTTGTGTGCTTGTTTTGTTTCCTTCAGTTGATGATTTGTAATGTGTTGAGCATGTACTTGTATTTATTTTTAGTATTTAGATGGTAAATAACTTGTTAATTAATCAGAACAAGTAGGCATAAATAAATCAGAAAAGTACATGAAGGGTTTCTAACAGTTAGACTTAGAAATTCCAATAGAGGGCTTTAAAGTGGAAACACGCTCCACTTCAACTGAAGTCCACTGCTCATCCAAATTTCTGTATGATCCTTGTGGTTGGCTAGCGGTTTGAGTGCTATCTTTTAACTGGTTGTTGGCGCCACCGTGTGAGTTGAGAGTGGAGACAAGCTCCACTTATACTTTAATGACAAACCTTTGATTTCTCGCAGCATATTTTTGCGTTGAAAATTATTTTGACTGGAACTGCTTGGAGTTTCATTTACACGTGCATATTTCCCTTTGATAAACCATACGTAGAGTAGGAGGGTGAGGTGGGGTCCATTCCCCACTCACACTTTTAACTTTAGACTTTGGCTTCAATTAAATCCACTATATTTGAATTAAATTACAAGTAAATTTTTAGCCATACGTAACATTTCATGAAACCAACGTGATACTTTTGACTTGCTTTTGACTTGGCACTTGGCATATTGACTTTGACATGTACCTTTTATGGTGGGCCCCACATGCTTGCCACATTCTCCTTTGACCTTTACTGAGATTTGCCTTGTCAAAATTTGACTTATTTTGACTTTGGAAAAATTTCTAAATTTTTCCAATTATTCACTTTTTTGAATTTTTTACTCATTTTTGCTACTGTCATTAGGAAAATCAACTTTTGGGGTATTATAAGTCTTTTTGACCCTCAAAGTGGGTCCTAAAATAATGTTGGGCCTCTGAGGATGAATTTTGAGTATTCGTACACCCCGGACATTTCCTAAGGCCACTTATTTACATCATTACATAGAAAATAATTAAAAATCTCATTTTGCGGGCAATTTTTAATTATTAAAAAATCCTAGCCAAATTCCACAAAAAAATTTGTGTGAACTAGTATGGTAATATACATCCTCTAGACACTAAGATGTGTTAGGGGCTCAACCTTCAACCGTCACCCTAGATTTGGGGTAAAAGGTGAGTGCAAAAACCCAAAAAATTATCCGCCACTAAAAAAAAATGATAATTAACCAGATAAAAAAAACACTCCAAGGTGTACTTATTTGTTGATCGAGTCCCCACATCCTAGGCCTATTACAGACTTAAAAACTCATCATTACTAGTATCACTTATTACAATTCCCCGCATGGTGTGGAATCTAGGTACAAGAAAGATGATGAGAAGATAGAAGTAGAGTTAAAAAAACTTTGTTGACTGATGATATATGATGGTACAAGTGTCCTTTGGATCATTATTGGGCATGGAGTCTTTCATATAATCATCATATGCCACTCCAGTGATCAACAGGTCCTATCCTTCATTATGGCACCCATGGACCTCATTAGGCCTCCTAGAGGGCCCTACGAGCATATATGAGCTAGTTCGGTGGGTTTGTCACCAAAAGTTAGATTATTAGAACATTATTTTATTTTGGGGGCTTATGTAGGCCAAGGAGACTAATTCAAACTCCTCATTAGTGTATAAAATTATAAATACAAGTGAGATGAGTTCATTATCTCATCATCGCTTTGTATTGGATCTTTTCTCTCTCTTGAGAATTTCACACCTTTTCTAGAGGATGAATTGGAGCTTTATGGATGAATTTTGATGTGTGGATATTGGTCTATCTTATCTTGGAGCTTCTCTTTTGTCAATTTTGGATGGTTGGACATATTTTGTTACATGTAAGTACATGCTTTTAATGTTGTTTGTAGGATACTAAACAAAATTAATACACATAAAAAATACCAGATACATAGAAATGGTGGAAAATGCCTCATCCTTACTGTATTCCTCTCATCATGTGCAATGTACAAAGAATGATAATAGTACAAATAAATACATGAGGAAGTTTGTCTCAAGATAGTACGTCTATCTTGGACACTATGGTTAATAAAATATCTCAACAACATACTAATCTAGGAGCCTAACTAGTTGGAGAGAATCTCTCATCCTAACTAAACTCTCTAGTTTGAGGAACTAACTCCTAATTCTCAAGATTTGATTTATTTAATTATAATTTTGGATTTATAATTGTTTTATTTTGAGAGTGAGGCTAACATTATTCTTGTTTCACTTTGTCATATACATTGGACTGGGATTTTCACTAATTCTAGGGCTAATTGCTACATACATTTACATCTTAAAATTGTGGAATTTTGTCTCTATTTTAGCATCTCTCAATGTATGGGCCATGTAATATGAACGAAATTTCCTATGGGTAATTCTATCAAAGAATTTGACATTGATAAGCCATCTCCTTTGCACATCAAAGTATAAAAGTTGCATTGCTTCTCCTTGACCTAGAAGGCTAGCAAAGTGATCTTGAGGCCTCCTTGACTAACTATCAAGAATCCTACTCATTATTTCATCATAGACTCCATTCCCCCAAGACTAAGGCACTGATCTACCAAGAGGTGGTCACCAAAAGTCACATCCTTTCACTTTCATTCAAGGCTAACCAAATTTGGGTACCTAGGGCATCAATTTCCTAACAAACTATCCCTACAAAAAGTTAGATCTCTTATGGTCTCATGCGTTGGTGTTTCCTCAAGGTCTCCTCCAATCTTGAAGCCATTCCGACAGTGGGGTTGGGAGAAAAGCCAAGCCCTAGCTCCGGGATCAAACTTTGCCTTAGCATCGCCAAGGCTAGTGCCTCATAAGATCAAACCAACACCTTCAAGTGAAAATCCTTTCTTTGATCCTTTCCCTACCTTGTCTAGGGCAAAAACATCATTGGTTGCTACACTCATTCCTCTTATCCTAGATCGGGTCCACTTAGTCCCGTGTGGTCCTCTTCCTTTGAAAAAACAATTCTTCAAGAACCATCTGGCATGCCAATTACAATAAGGATTTTAGGGATTGGGAAGTTCCTTCATAAGTCATATCCCATAAACCTAACCCTTAAATCCTGCCTTCCTTTCCCTAGAAGACATTGTTCCTTACTTAGAAAGCAAGCAAGCCTTATCTATCTAACTCTTCCAGGAAAGGGATTATTAGGGTCACTCCACATCATTTCATTGACTTATCCTTCATCAATGACTCCAAAATATACCAAGTCTCCTCCCATTGGTGAAAGTCTGTAAATAGAAAGGAGCCTTAGCTACGGTGACAGTGGGCTAAGTCTCCATTTGTTTCCCTTGGCCTAGCCTTTTCCCTTTAAGGATCCACTTTAGGTCCCTTGCTAGTTTGAGCAGTAACAGGTTATTTAGCATCCTAGCCATGTAAAGAGACTTTGTCTTTCAAAATTTGAACTCTTAACTCTTGTATAAATGGGGGAGACCTTGTCTCATCCTACCATCACACTTTGGATTTTCATTACCTCTATTAGAGATTTTCGGACCTGTAATTGAGGATGGTTTTTGGAGATTTTGATTGAATTTTGATGTTTGGATAAATTTGCTATCTTTCTTGGATCTTCTATTTGGCATTATTATGGATGGATATGTTCTTCATTATCTTGTATGTGCTCTTTATTGATAAAGTTTTGATTTTTTTAATGTTTAATGCATGGAATATTGTGTCATGGTTATTAATGTGCCCTAATTGATGAAATATTGTCTAAACATTGTAACTATCGAAATTTTTCATGTATTATTCATAGATAGTGAATGAATGAAAGTTCCTAAAGGATTTATTGCATTTGCATCCTTGAAACTCCATTGACAAGTTTCATCGAAGTATAAATACCTAGAGGTGTTGTGTAGATGCATCCATTAAGGGTAGCGAAGCTGCTTCTTTAGGTCTCCTTAAAGTAGTGAGTCGCCAAAATTGAGATCATCCTTGACTCCTTAGCCTCCCAATGGTTAGGCGTTGATCCTAAATCCTTGGTGATCACCCTTAACTTGAAAATCATCTCTCTTTTCACCTTTATTCCTTGTCCCCTTAAGGATAAGGAGGCATCTCTTGGGCTTGGTGCGAAAACTCTTGGAGGACATTTTAAATTTCATTTTGATAGAACTCTTTCTTTATGTGTTCTCTAGTGATCCTCAAGTTTTGGTGGATTTTCCATGATGGAATCTTCGGAAATTTGATGCCCCAGTCATCACATCAAGAGAGAACCCTAGAAGCTTATCCTTCAACTCGGGGGTTTCTTTGAAGGCTTTAGTACTTGTTGAAGTAAACCTTACATTACTTTTTCTCGTGTACCTTGACCTTGGATGCACTCATATCTCATCATATATCTCAACCCTAGGTCTCGTGTAGTCATCTTTCAGAGGGGTTTTTCGTGGAAGGTCTTACTAGCTTCTCCCAAAGCTAATACCTTTGTTGAACCCTTCCATTGAATGAGCCACCTACCCTCACATCATGCCTATCATAGATACTCATCTATCACAAATCAGTGTTATCGGGACTCCTCCTATCGGTGAAAATCCAAGAAGAGTAGGGGACTTAGGCTGTGGTTACAATGGGCCTCTGTCCAAAGTGTTTTTGTGCCCTCTAGCATTTGCCTCTTCACGAGGCCTGCTGGTTTGTGAAGCAACGAAGCCTACATGATGCCCAAAAAGTAAAGATTTTATTTTAACTTTTCACAATTCTTCTAGTAGGAGACTTCTTGGTACGTGGGAATACTACTCAATGCTACAAAAATTCAACACACAAAATGATGAGTAGCATCTACAAAATGTAGGGAAGTGCTCAAGGGTTTCCCTACAAGTCTTCCTTTGGAAGTAACAAAAGAGATATAGCTCAAAATATATATATATATATATATATATCAGTTAAAATGTTATAATATAATAATATAATAATATCTAAGCTTTCTAATGATATATGAATGAATAATATATGGAAAGTTCAAACTTTAGGTTAAATGGCATACATATCATGATGGAATATGGAAAGGATGATAGACCATATGCATAATGGGGGGCGTAAGCATTTCAACCTGCCCTAGGCATCTATCCATTCTGACTAGCCATAGGGCCCATATGAATTCCCACTTGTAAAATGGCATGTATGTACTTCAAGTCTCAGTGATTAAGCAGAGATGGATTTTCAGCATTCCGACAAGGGCACTATCCATTAGAGCAAGCTGTTTACACATTTCAGGGTTTCTATTCCAGCAATTTGTGTATCATACTAATACACTGATGTACTCATATATGCAGTTTCCAGCAATCATGTATGTATTTTAAGTTCCAATGGTCGAATGCACAGCAAATAATTGTCCTGAAATGCATGGCAAGTAAATGTCAATCTTTAGCTGGTAAGGACCTTAAAATTTTGTTCTATATGGCAAGCAAGGAGCTTCTTGGCAGTCCCAGCCACGGTATTCGATGGATATGCCCTCCTGAAGGGAACACTCCCAAGAAGTTCCCAAGAAGTTCCCAGAGCCTCTCCGGCTCTCGCTACAGAAAAGGAGTATTTTATACCCTCTCCAAAGCTCCCACGACTGGGGATATGGTGGCTACATATTCCCCAACACCCAGCAGTCATACCATGAAACGTAGGTATTGTATTCTCCTTTCCAGTTCAACCACGTATGCTCTCTTTTTCTTCAAGATTGTACGAGATGAACCCAAAGAGGTTGATGGCCCAGTAGAATTTCTACCATTGGGAGATCAATCCTGTATTTTAAATTGCAGCAACTGATGTGAGGTATGGTCAATTCTACCACTTCCATTGGAGGATCAAATTGATAATTGATTTCTGTTGTAACAGGAATAAACCAGAGCTGATAAGCAAACCATGTATGTTTTTTCAAACTATAAATCATAACTTGAGAGTTACGATCGCCAAAAACTAAACACTAGAGTAATTAGAGAGTGAAGAACTAAATTGAGAGATATAAAACAGCACCTACACTTGAAGAAGAGTCCTGAAATAAAGAGAACATACCTGAACCAAAAAGACATCAAGAGCCAGGACTGGGCTATAGGCTGGCGATAATCCTTGGTAATATGGATTAGCAGAAGAAGTAAGAGCCTTTGCCACTAATAGTCCCACAGTAGCTTGCATCCCAAGCACGGTGGCACCCATACCAAAAATATTTATAATAATTCCATTTTTTAGGTTTTTCACCACATCAGCACGAGGAGGAGCCTGAAAAACAAATGTGGAGGATGAAATGGTCTCATTAAATATTTTTCATTTCCGGGAAGCACAAACATCATAAACCATTTTAATCTTGTTGACAGAATATCATTAAAACAACACTGCTTCAAAATTTAAAAATCAAGATCAGATATGACAACAATCAAAATAATCTCAAAATTATTAGAAAAGAAGAGGGTATGGACAGTTATGAATCAGGTTGCTTTCACACTTCCACTATGTACTGATACTGGATGCCATTTTCAGTCCTATTTATCTACTTATTGTAGTCACTTGTTGGACATTAATAAACTATCTTATCTATTATCTTTGCAGAACATTACAAATTATAAAACAAATATTGTTTACTTTAGGGATATTTCAATGAGTAAGGTCAGAAGTATTAAGAACATCCCATTTGAGAAAATCTGCAACAGCTTTAATATTTTTATGTTGAAACATAATCTCCACATTGGCAAAGGTTATTACTATTCAACTATCTAATAGAAAATGGCATTTTACCTAGTGAAAGAGAGCCACTCAGTCACTCGCAGAAAGCAGTATTAAGTCCCCATGAGTCACACTTATTGAAAACACAAGGAGTTAAATTGGCAGCATATAGCTTGATGAAAGAAATGGAGGAAAGAAAGAAAGATACGTCATCAAGTGACCAGAATTGCCAATAGGACTGGAGGTTACTACGAATACACATACAGCAAGAGAGTGAATATGACAATTACAGCATAGTTTTAAGTCCAAAAACTAAGAGCTTAAATGAAAGTAGTATAATAGTATCCACAGTAAAACAGATGTGGCTTCTGGAATGATCAGAATAATGCCCATCTCTAACCACAATGAGTTTCCCAGAATCTGTTTTGAGTGTAATCCAAAAAAATGGGGCTCCCTGACTCAGCATTGTAAACAATCTTAGGGAAGTGCCTTGTGAATGTTAATAGATTAGTAGATGTGTCTCTCCAATCATCTAAAGGCTGATATGCTTACTGTGGTAGTGAAGAAGCTCATCATGAGGTGATATTGGATGATCTAGGGCTTGTTGCCCTCACCCTTCCAAACTGCCAGTGAGGTAATATCTGTACTCCAGTAGTGTAGTAAGGTATTTATTGGGCTGTATAGATCTTTTGAGTATTTAGCACAATCATGTTACTGTTTTCTCAACAAGGGCTATAAGCAGAGGGTAATATAATATAATAAAGTGAAAATCAACAACCCTTGGATTATCCTTTCTCAGAATCTCAACGAGTATTGTCTATGGAAGAAAATCTCTCAAACAAAATGATGCTATATTAACACTTTAGTTGATAATTCTAGGGAAAACAAGCTAGAACAATTTTCTTCAACAGATAACAACTTCCAATGATCAGTTAGCATCAATTACATATACATATGACATCCATTATCATTAAGCAGTTATACAAGAAAATTTCAACCAACAAACATGAAAGAGCAGTAAAAATAACCATGGGACAATGAGACATGAGAAACAGAAATTTAGGCCTGAGGCTAGGGCAAAACCCATGAGGGGAAAACCCAGAAATGTTTCCTTATGAGAGAGAGAGAGAGAGAGTTCAAAATTCATCAATACATCCAGAAAAACCAGAACATGACAGCTGGCCAAAAACAAGTGTCAAGCCTTCCTGAGATTTTTGGCATCCTCCTCCTTTCTCCTTCGCTAGAACATAGATGATCGAATCACAAGTTGATGTGCCAAATGAGGAGGAGAGGCTCACATATTTATAATCTTCCAAAGGGGTTCGAAGAGGTGCCTCCACAGGGCCCAGCCGACTTGAACAATAGGAGTCTGAACTGAGCAATTTAGGAGGCATAACATCAATTCAAATTTTTCTATTACTTCTCATGATGAAAATACTGACCATGGCTACTCAAATTCCAACAACTTTGATAACGCATCAAATTGACACTCAATATATATTTAGAAATATAACTTATCTTGAAGGTGAAGTAATCAGACATAGATAATGAAATACATCCATGGATTTATGGCAAGAAAGTAATCTCTTCAGAAATATTAACACCATACAAGTTGCAAATGCCTCTCTTTCTTAATTTTCCACAACTCACACATCGTGTATTTATTGTCACTCAAGAATCAACCTTGACACAAGACCCATTTCATATCTCATGACTCTTCACCTTTTAATGATACATTTTTTTCTCTTAACTCAAAATGTCTCTTCACTCTTAACACTCATTCATCCTGATAAATGGGCACCATTATTGCATTAGGACTTTACCATTGATCCCATGTGACTAACATTAAAATGACCTTGATGACTTAGTTTATAACCTATACACAACTAAATTTGTGTGTTGATATCGAAGTCACCACACCACATTCGACAAATTTCAAGCTTGAGATTCAAAACTCGTCAAATCTCAAGTCGAATCAAACTAATTCAGCTCAATTTCGTCAAACTCAAAGCCGACTGCAATTTCCAATTCAAATTTGAATCCAAAGCAAATGTTAAACAATTAAATTCATCTATTTTTTGAAATTCAACAACTAAAATTCAATGAACAGAAAAAAATTTAAAAATAAAAATAAAAAACGCTAAGCTGTTCCACATGGTTTTGGCTCATTCAACATGGTTTTTCTCACAGGGGATTTTCATTTCTTTAAAGGATGTGCTGCAGTAGTCCCAAGTCCTGACTTGCTTTCCCTCCTCACACATTTGTAAGCCTGTACCAACAGCCATTCATCCCTCCATGAAACTTGAAAGTCCTTGACTCTGCCCAACAGACTATAGTCTATACCTGTATCAACAGCCCTCCTCCGTGGGTTGACTGAGGATTCAGCCTGACAGTGTAGAACACACCTGCAACCTGCACCTCTGCAACCCCATAGAATATTGCTGAACAGAATATCGTGGATTTAAAGATATTAGTCAAAAGAGATGTTACAGATGCAAGCCAAAAAATAGAGAAAAGGATTGATTGCAGCCAAGCCCCAAGAGTGTCATCTAGGGAACTTTCAACAAGAAATTTGCTGAAAGGAATAACTGTAGAGAAGAGCACAACTGTGCATGTAAGTATATTTTTAAGTTTTTATTTCCTGTTCCAGTTTAAATGTCGACCTCTTTTGATCAAGCATTGGTTGAATTGTTTACACAGGTTTCTTTCAAGTTCAATACTGTAAACTAAAATTTGAAACATGATGCCAAGTTTCCATTTGCAAGCTACTGCCCCATTAGGAGTCGTTATTTTTAAACATTGTGGCTACACAGCAGTGGTGAAAATTTCTGGTAATACAAAAAGAAAACTGGAATCTTCACCCCTGGACATTGACATTGAGGATCAGGATAAAGGCAGTGCCGCTGCTCTAAATGTCAATAGGTGTTGCCAAAAACCAATATAGAACCTTTCATTTTCACTTCTTACACTTTTCCTTTTCATTTGCTACACTGACCTCCTTTTATTTATTGGAATTGGAGACTTACATCTCCATCAAATGCAATTAATATTTAACATTAAACATAATCTTAAAACTTGCCAGACCAAAACTTCTGAACAGAGCACAATGAACAGATTAAGAGGGGCACGGCGAGTAGAAATCTAATTAGATGGCACCTCAAAAATCCATTTCTGAGGCATGGAAATATGTTAAGAATGAAGGGTCAGAATGTATTTGTCAGTTATATAGAAGATATTTCACTGGTACCTTAACCAGAGCAGTGGACCACTTGCTTAGTATCTATAATGGAAATGGAGGTGGCATGGAAGGATGCCCAATGATATCTGATGAGCAGAACGATGCAGTGCACAGCAAGATTATGACAAATCAAAAGCAGAATAGCAAGGAAATAAAGAGGCAACAAATTCAGAGGGAGATTGCCATGTCTTCTTCACATAGCATTCCTTTTTTCACCTCAAACTTGAGTGAATCATCCTCCACCCCACCAAAAATAGGTGGAGTGTCAACATTACATGCATTCTGGAAACCTGTGGAGAAGCAACAAGTTGATGATGTTATAGCTGAGTATTTTTATGCATGTACAATGCCATCTAATGGCTACAAAACTATATTTTTAAAATGCATTCAAAAAGGCTGTAAATTTTTTCCAAGGGCTATGTTCCTACCAAGGTTGAGGCTTTAAGGACCACACTGCTAAAGAAAAGAAAACAAAGGAAAGAGTGGCAAAGAGGTTGGTTGGTATTAAAAAATCTTGGAAGTATACAGGTTGCACAATTTTGAGTGATGGTTGGTTGGATTTAAGCCATTGACCATTGATTAATGTGTTTGTTTATTGTCCTCAAGGGGTATTTTTTTCATAAAGGAAGTTAATGCAATGGATCAAGAGACTACAGCTTAATATATTTTCAGAATTTTGGATGAAGCAATTCAGGAGGTTGGTGTTGAGAAATCAATGTACTTGTAGATTAGGATTGATCCCTCTTACTTGATAATCACTTGCGAGTGTTTGCTAGCTTTTATTATGTCTTCTTCATCAAGCAATTACCAAAACATAAAATACATGAAGATCACAAGAACACAAAGAACACGAGATATAGGCTCCAAGCCAGGGCAAAACCCCACAAAGGGGAAAACCCAAACAACTTTTCTTCTTATAGAATCAGATCAAATTGAGACATCCAAAACCCAAAGACCAAGATCAAGACCTCCACATGCCCCAAGTCATCCCTCCTTCAGAACCTTCCTCAAACAAGTCAAACTTCAACAATCTGGTCAAACTCAGAATTTCGGTCCTGCAACTTCGAACCTGTAGCTCACAGAATTACCCCAGACCTCTCACACGTGTGGGCAGAAAACAAGAAATTCAGCTTTCTCTCTCTTCTTTGACTTCTTGCTCTTTCTCCTTTGATTTTCACTACTTTTCTTCTTCTTGTTCAGAGATCGAACTTGTGTGAGTGACTGACCAAATGGGGTCAGAGTCTCTTCCTTTTATAGCAGTGTTCCACGGGGACTCGCCCCCTCCCGTAGGGGTCTAGTTTCCTCGCTCCCCTGCGCTCCGGGGACTTGGGGACGAGTAGGGGACATTTCCCCACGCTCCCAAAATGGAGGAAACTCAGGGGGACGTACGAGGGAAACGTTTCCCTTCCCTGAGGGGACGTTTCCCCACGCTCCCAAAAAAATGGCCTTGCTTATAGTTTATGATTTAATAGATTTAAAGTGGTACAAAGCTACTCATGTTCTGTATGGGGATAACGTCTTGTGCTGTCTTTTGGTTTTGCCAAGCGTTATTTTAGAGGGTCAGTATCATGGAAATTTGCTGGACCATATAGCACGTACATGAATTTTCCCTTTTAAAACTTCTCCTTTGTTTCTCAAGTGATGGCTGAATTACAGTGGGGAGATAACTGGAGTGACAGGCAAAGAATATGAGACATTCAGTTTGTGTTTTTAATTTGCATGACATTTGACATACAAACTATGGAAGCAGCACCTATCTCATGTGGGAAATAATTGGGTGGACTATAGACTAGCATGTGTTTACTGCAAGCATGACAAAATACTATGGGCAACAAGAAATCTCAAGAACTGTCATTATATATGAATTTATACAGTTACAAAATTTACACAGAGCACAATTGCTCAGCGTGAATTCTCAGGTCTGAAAAATATTCACCCCTGAAATACACTGCTAGTTTGAAGTTTGAATTGCATGGCATTGCTCTAATAAGGTAGACAAATTATCCATGCCATCGTTGGTCACCCAAGTTGGTTCGCAGATGGTCATCCTACAGTCTGTCATTTGATAGTAAACTGTCAGAAACTCTTTCATGTGATCTTCTCATCTCTCCTGGAACTAAAACTCTTCTTTCAGCTTATGGTGTACTGTCTATATTATATATAATATAACAAACTTTCTAGCTGTTGGATCCAATACAGCTGGACAACCCATTGTAGTTGCCCCTTCTACTGCCAATGCAATGTTCCTGATCTGTTCATTTATCTTTTCACAGAATTCAGTGGCTACCTTATCAAGCTGAAGCTCTCCCTCTGTGTGACCAAAATCTAAATTAGAATTTGACCAAGCTGAATTAGAATTTTAAATTTATTATTTTATATGATATTATAAATTTGGTAATTGTCAAATGTATTCATATCAGATCATCTTTGCGCTTTTCAAATTAAACAAATTGTCTGTGGGACTCAATTAATAAATTTATATTTATTTATAAATTTTTAAGACCCTGACGCCCCCCCACGTTTCCTAAAAAATGGTAGGGAGCTTTTGCATAGGCCGCTCCCGCGCCCCCTCGCTCCCTCGCCCCCTCGTCCCGGAACCTTGGTGGAACATTGTTTTATAGTCATTCATGTGATCAAATTGGGCCTCTTCTAGGATGACTTGACAAGGCAGGGCCGACTTGGTCTTGTGGGACAAAATGACTCTGTTGACTTAAAAACAATGTTTTTCTTTTGATACAATATAGTCCAAATGGGACTTTTACAATTTCCAACAGTTGGTGAGAAAAATGTTGTTCAATTTCTGACTCATAATGTCTCAAATTGCGTTGATGCAAGGAAGATGATTATGGAGAGAACACCTTTTGTAGCTCATTGCTTGGATTTATTGCTACATGATTTAGTCAAATTTCCATGGATCAATGAGGCAATTCAAAGAGCCAGAATAGTTGTAAACATGGCCATTAACTATCATCTGACATTGAGCTTATCCAGAAAAAATGCAACTAGAGAGTTTTTGAGGCCTTGTGATACACAAGGTTTGCCACATTTTACATTACTCCGAAAGAGTTGTTGAAGAGAAAACAAGCCTAAGAGCTATTTTTTGCAATGCTGAGTGGGGGAGACCTCACCTTTTAAAAGAAGCAAAGGGAAAGTACGTCGAAGAAATGCTGAGTGGGGGAGATCTCACCTTTTAGAAGAAGCAAAGAGAAACAATGTAGAAATAATGTTAGGCAACAACTTTTGGCAAAATTCTGAAAAAGTTTTAAACATGTCTGGTCCGATTGTTGATGGGCTCCACATGATTGATGGTGACAAACCTTGTATGGGTTTTGTTTACTAAGCCATGGACCATTGCAAGTGCTTTGATAATATGTATGCTGATTACCAAGAGATTTTTGAAGATGGATGATAATGCATAGTCCTTTCCATGCAGCAGCATGCTATTTGGACCTTAAGATTATTTGGGGTATCAAGAAATCAAGATGAAGAAGTCATGAGTGGACTTTAAGAGGCTGTTAAAAGGCTAAATCCAGATCCATAAATTGCAGGTCTGATTAGATCACAGCTTTGGGCATACAAGTTAGAGGAAGGGACATATGGAATCAAGGCAGCAAAATATGATAGGGTTGAAACTGAAAGTGCTCCAGCAGCATGGTGGGATTATTATGCATCAAGGGCCGCAGAATTGCAAAAGCTTGCAATTCGTGTCTTGCGACAAAGATCAAGTGCATCAATGTGAGAAAAGAATTGGAGTGCCTTTGACCATATTCATTCCAAGAAAAGAAAGAGACCGTTATCTGGAAAATTGGAACATCTTGTTTATATTTGTAGTAATCTACAATTGACATTAAACAATGTGGCTAAAGGTTCATCTAATTTTAATGAGAAAAAGTTCAATCTTGTTCCAGATGCAATAGATGATGAAGATGATTTTGATATTGAGAGTGATAGAGCCAGTCCTAAATCCATTGGTAAATCTAGTGATCATGCTTCTAGTGGTTTCACTGCCTCGAGTGCTCTTCATGATATAGAGTTTTTTGATGTGACAAGTAAGCCACAGGAACATCAAGAATAAAATCGTGCCCCCATACTAGTTTGCTTTTTGGATGTTGAATTGTGTAAAACTTTATCTTATGTTCTTGTTTTTAATGTTATGTTTCATAAACAAGATTTTAAATTTTGAACAAGATGGTGTGATTTTGAAATACATGTTTAATCATGTTAGCATGCTATTTTCATTTCTATCATGTGTTCAATTACATATATTTTTTAATTTTTTAAATTGTGTAGTATCTTGAATTTAATGCCAAATTTTATTCCAAAAAAATTTCACTGTCGAATTTTCTCAAGCTTCAAGGTCATCAAACTGAAATTCGGACCAGGTTACTTAGGTAGATATTTCCCAACACTTCCCTTAGCCAAAAACTAAATTATTTGGGACTCCCTTTGCAATCAAAAGCCAAGGGTTATCTACTCCCTTTTAGTTTATGTTACAAGGTGTAAGCACAACCCCTACCAAAATTCTTCTGTTGTTGGCGGTGTATGAGATCCTTGCTAAGAATTCACTGCTTCAACTGGCATGTGAGATCATTCTGAAAATTGCACAACTCCTACTGGTGCCTGAGATCCCTGCTCAAAGATCTGTAGCTCCTGGAAGAGGCAGACAACTGTCCCTCAACTCTGAAGCTTGTTGTTTCCCTTGTAAGCCATTTGGTCCTAATCTTGGAACACTTTGCTCAACTGCCACAGACTGCCACTTCATCTTTGGGTCAATGTGGAAAAAAGTTTTCTTCAACACTACCTTGAATCAATACCCATTAGGTTATTTGCTAGGATTACCACACTCTAATTTGTCTAACTATTTTTTACCTAGATCACCCCAAACCATCATTGTTGAAGGTGATACAAAATATTCAAAAGAGATAAAAAGCACTATGTAAGATTAAGTTGCATCTACATTTACTTACCTAGGCCTTATTTCTAGGATTACCAATTTACCACGAACAAGTTTATCTAACACTTTTTTACCTAGATTGCCCGCAACCATCATTGTTGAAGGTGAGATAAAATATCGATAAAAAAAAAAAAAAAAAAAAAAAAAGAGAGAGAAAAAATGCACTATGTAAGATGGTTACTCAATCATATATAAAACAATGATGATGATTAACGTCCACTAAAAACCGAAATGCCCTATTGGACCTTAAGATGTTAGGAAATTACTCAAAATTCTTTAGCATTTTATTTCTATGCTCGAAAAGCATTAAGAGAAGCGCTCCAAGATCACCATAGCACCAAGTACATATTTGGACATGACTAATATAACTATAGCCCATGCATGAGTGTGTGTCGACTTTAATTAACTTTTCACATTATTTATCTCAGCTTGCCTAAGTTACATTTACATTTACTTACCTAGACCTAACACTTTAACTTTTAATTATTTAGGTAAGTTAATATTGGCCATTAAAATCTATCAATTGTATAACCAAAAACCCCAAACCATGAAAGGCCTCACTACATGCTTGAAAATTTTGTGGCCTCTGTGACTCATGTTCAGACTACCTTTGACCCACTTGACTTCCACTAAGATGAACATCTAGGGAGTAACTCATCAGAGAAATTAAAATCTTTGCCCCCCTCATCGACTCTAATTGAATGTGTCAAGCAAGGGATCACTTGATTTTATACATATCTAACAAAATTGGTAACAACTTTGAAAGCATTTACCCACAGTTCTTGTTCCTTTCAACTCCATACATTTTTTAGTTAAGTTTTAACCCTGCCTTATCATCACTTGTTGCCATGTGTGTCTGTCATCTCAAATTTTTATGGACACCAACCATTTCTTTTAGTAACTTAAGTTCTCTCGGTTTAAACCTCTTCAAATTGTTGATGTGGAGATTTGAAAATCCTGTCATCACTTGAAACTGGAAGCTTCCGAGGCAACTAGAAACATGACACTATCAACATGTACTATTTCCCTGCACTTTGGGTTAGTGCTTGCTAACCAGGGGGGAATCCCTAGGCGACTTTAGGAGTCAACTAACAATCAGTAACGCTTAAATCAAAATAAAAACTTGCTGTCATAAATAAGTCTGTTAAAAATGTGAAAACACAATTGTAATTTCAAACGGGAGGGAACATTATACAAACCTCCTTTGTAATCATTCAAAATTTCAAACAGCAGAAAAGAGGATCTTTTGAAATAAATTGCCGCTCAACTAATCTGAGACTGCACAGCAAAAATCAAAATATAAATAAACCACCAGGGACAGAGAACAACATCAAAATCATGTAAAATGCTGCCTGCGAACAAATCGCTGCTTGTGAAGACCTATATATCTTAAAGACTGTACCTGCAAATCATCTGGAAGCTACAGCAAAAATCACAGATCATTACAAAGTCTTGAACGTATTAAATAACTCGGTGATATAGCATCCAGATGCCTATTTAGTTGTAGTGGTAAACACTATGCAAGGTAATTCGCCATCTCATGTTAGACACATAATCCTTCAGGGTTATTATTTTTATATTATTATCATTGTTCCATGGGGACGTGTCCCACAGTGTGGGGCAAGCTCCCCACGTTTCCCATGCTTTGGGGATGGGGTAATGCCTAGGCAAATGTTTCGCCACATCCCCCTTTTGGGAAAACTCAAGGAAACTCAGAGGGAAACGTTTCCCCAATGTGGGGGACGCATTTCCCCAAAAGGGGTGCTTGTGGGCATCGCCCCTTAAAAAAAGGGTTTCTAGGAATTTCCCCAGCTAGAGGGGGGCATCTAGACGTCCCCAAAAAATTTTCTAGAAACAATAATTTGAGTGGAGAACCCTAATATTCAACCCTAGGGCCAAACTAATACTATGTAATTAAGGGTAATGTTTGACACTCTCCTTTATCTTTCAATTTCATCCTTTTACTTAAATTTTGAACAGTACCATTAATTGTTATTGTTTCAAGATGTTAGAGAGTGTTTCCAACCTAATTGGATTTCATATCAAGAAAGTAAAAATTTAAATCCCACTCAATATCCAGCAAACTGAACACTTTTCAGGATTTGGGGGGTTTACAATGTTTCCATTGGATTCTATCATGTATGAGGTATGGAACTAGCATTTAATCAAGGGCACCAAGCCCTCTATGTACCTGCATGTTGGTGGCATTGATTGCTGAACTCCTCTATCATGACCCTGATAAAAATGTACCCATCACTCAAGCAAAATCTCAATTTGAGATGTTAAGGCTTTTCTATCTTATTTCAATGCTTAGAGGGTGATATTGATGATGAGGATCCCAATATAGGCAATGATCTTGATGAGATATGTAGGTATTTGTTGTAGCATCATTACCTTTGGAATATAGAGGTCATCTAGAACCTCTTTGTTGATGTGTTTTTGGTTCAAAGATGGTTTGCAATCAATGTTATTTTGGTTATATGCATCCTTATTTGCTATATGTATGAGAAACTTCACATATTTGTGTATAATGGTTTGGATTCATACGGATGCAAACTTGGTGGAAAATTGATTATTATTGTACATACTTTGGAGGTAGGTAAATTAGAAGTCTTGAGGAAGTCCAAAAGTCCCTCATGGAATGTGAAGCAAATAACCACTTCCTCATGAATATATACATGTTTGAGTTAATGAAAAAATCACTCTTTATCCATCAATGGTATCAAAGGCAGTTCAAACTATGATTTAGTGTCATTCCCACTCAAAAACACCTCTCTACCACCTTGAGCTCTACTCCTCTAGAGTCCACAAACCCTCGCACCTGTTTCATTTTCTATGTCTGCTCTAGCACCCATTTTACTATCAAGAAAGCCTTGACTCATAGGCTTTCTTGCCTCGAAATCTAGCAGGTCTTGTGAGGGGAGCTCACAAGGCAAGAACCAAAGGACACCAATATGAGGTGTGGCCCAATGTCACCACAGCCACTAACTACTACTCTTTTGTGGATTTTCACCACTAGGGACGCTTTCCTTTAGTAGGTCATCTAAAAGGATATGCCAAGTATAAGGGAAAAGGTGGCAGAATATGCACTCGAAGCATGGCTCTTTCTAAGAACAATTCTTAGCAAGCATGGTAGGGCAATCAACATCCTCCAAATGACCTAGAGTACCTTTTCTCCTAGGTTTGAGATTACATTTCAAGGATTTCAAGGGATTTGTATCTTGAAGTGTCTCTTGAGCCTCTATATCCATACTTGGGTTCACAAAGTCCCCTACATGGGCATTTTCATCTATCGATTACTTTTTAATCCTAGAAATAAATATGAAGGTTGGGGAATTAGGGTTTCTTTATTAGAGAGAGATTAGGCAGAAAATCACTCATAGATTCCAAAACTTAAGTTTCTACCTCTAAACCTCAAGTACCAAAAAAAAAAATCAAACTACAAGCACTCTATCTCCACCTTCCATGGAATCGTGGTGCCAAATTTCAATCACATCCAATGAAATGGCATTCATATTGTTGCTTTGTCAATTTGCTTCAACCATGACCTAATATTGTAGTAGACATAGACCATTTCATTAAGACAGTGAAAATCTAACTAGTATGACAACAATTTTGTAAGTAGAGAATGATGATTCATGGACCCTATAATGAAGAGGACTCCAAACAATGTGATAAAGAATCTGTTAGAAAATTATATATTACGGAGCAATGGAACACATAAAATATTGCAAAAATATAAACACAGAAAACGCATAAAACAAGAGAGACACAGATATACGTGGTTCACCCA